>CAUYUJ010000838.1:0-12500 GCA_963575745.1 Prorocentrum cordatum
AGAGGCACCCAAAAGGGCTCTGGCCTTTCTGCTCGCCCTCCTCCTCCTCCTCATCATCATCCCCTTCATCCTCCTCCTCTTACTAATCCACTCAAGTCCAATCTCGGCTCAGACCAGCTTTGGTTCAAACGAGCTAGCTGCTTGCGCCGTGATGCCCCGGGGCTGTAACATACGTGTGCTGGTTTAGGAACTGGTGATTGAGCTTCTTTCCCTACCTAGGCTCTGCCTAGAAGGGTTCTTACTCTCTGGGCTTAAAAAGGCCGGGCAGTGGAAAGCGCCCGGGGCGGTTCCCCCAGTATCCGCCCCGCGGTTCCCCCAGCTACGTCCCCTTAGCTTAGCTTTGCTTAGCTCATCTTAGCTTAGCCTAGCTTAACTTAGCTTAGCTTAGTTTAGCCTAGCCTAGCCTAGCCTAGCTTAGCTTAGCTTCGCATAGCTTAGTTTAGCTTAGCTTAGCCAAGCCTAGCCTAGCTTAGCTTAGCCCAGCTTAGCTTAGCTTAGCGCACTGCAGTATTACCATAGCATACCATAGCATATCATAGCATATCATAACATACCACATCATAGCATATCATAGCGCAGCATAACACAGCGCCGCATAGCATATCATACCATAGCATAGCATAGCGCAGCATAGCATAACATGGCATAGCATAGCTTAGCTTAGCATAGCACAGCGCAGCGTGGCATTGCATATCATGGCATAGCATAGCGCAGCATAGCATATCATATCATAACATAGCGCATCATAGCATAGCATAACATAGCGCAGCATAGTATAGCATAACATAACATAGCGCAACATGTCATATCATATGACAGTCTAGCATAGCGCAACATATCATAACATAGCATAGCGCAGCGTAGCATAGCATAGCGCAGCATATCACAGCATACCATAACCTAGCATAACATAGCGCAGTTTAGCATACCCTAGCATAGCATCACCTAGCATAACGCAGCATAGCCTAGCCTAGCATAGCCTAGCATAGCATAGCATAGCGCAGCATATCATAGCATAGCATAGCATAACATCAAAGCAAAGGCAAAGCAACAGCAGCAGCGGCAAAGCAAAGCACAAGCAACGCAAACCAAAGCAAAGCAAAGGCAAACGCACAGCAAAGACAAGACAACGCAACATTAATGTAGCTGCCGGTGTAGATGTAGATGTTGCTTTCCTAGATGCTCCAACTCCTAAGTAGGGTCGCGCTGGGATAATTTTATTAAAGTTGCTCATCATCGGTGAACGCGGGGGTATGCTACCTGGGGCGTGCGTCTCCACCTTCGTCTTCGCTGGCAATTTGGCATGCGGCTCGTTCTGTTCGTCCGCAGTGGCTACTGCTGCGATGTCTACACATGGGTTCCCCCTGGTGGGACTTGCGGCACTGGCGGCTAGGGCGACGTCGCGGGCCTTCACGCCTCTGGCATCAGAATCGTTCCTTGATCTGGGTTCTTGGCGCCGTCCTCGAGTGGCTGAGCCTGGCCCAGGCCCGCTTGGGCAAGTAAGGCAGACGCTCTACGTTTTTGATGTGTTGTGGGTTGTTGGGAGCGTGCTCGTGTGGCTGAGCCTGGCCCAGGCCCGCTTGGGCAAGGAAGACAGGCGCTCTGTCTTAGTAATGTGGTTGGGCGTTGCTTCATGTACTTGTTCATCGTTCCACTTATATAGATCTCGGGTTATCATGTCTTGCATATGCGAGATGTTATATGTGGACCGTTCTTATTTCCGATGGGTGTTTACAGTGTGCTAGCGTTTTGCGTGGTGGTTGAGTGACGCCTTCTAGCCACGGATGCTCGTCGGCACTGCCAGATGGCCTGCAAGCACTGGGCGGGTCGCAGGGTTTCGGCGTATTTGTTGATGTGGCCAAGCGGTTCGTCATCTCTGTGCTGGTCCACTGGTGGTGTACGGCGTCATGCAGGCCGTGGGACTATCATCGACATGCGTTATGCACGAGGAAGGCTTCGATATACCTTCATTCGAATATTGCGTTGATGAGGGCGTGGTGCAGTGTATTTGCCTCAAAGTGCCCTGGGTCTTCCTTGGCGTCTTCGTGATGATCGTGCTGGCCACGCCCGCTCGGAGTTGTTTACATCGTCGATGGCAAACAAAGTATTTTCCTGATCCGCCTGTTCCCCCTCCTTCCTCGTCCCCCCTCCCCCTCCCCCCTTCCCTTCTCCTCATCCTCTTCGTCCTCCTCCTCCTCGTCCTCCTTCTCCTCCTCCTGCTCCTCCTGAAAGTCCTCCTCCATCCTCCCCCTCTTGGGGCACGACGTCTTACCCAACTCTTTATGATACTGCAGTCTCCTCCACATCCCTGATCAAGGCAACTCGTCTGGGCATCGTTTCTGGGTGGGCTGGTGGGGTTACTTTTTTCGGTCGCGGCCGCGAGACAGAGGTCAGGCGGCGAGAAGCAAAGTCCAGGACACGAACGAAGCTAATTAGCTACAGCAGGCACAGGCCGGCCGGCCCGCTCACAGAGCCTGGCGGGGTTGTTTTTTTGATCTGCGGCTCCAAGGACGATTCCAGAGAGCGGGTCGAGCAAGCTTGGGGCAACAAGCAAGATAATTGCCAGCGGGCCAAAAGCCAACGCCGGAATGCACATGCGAGGGACAAAATGAGCCTCATTAAACCGAACCAAAACGGCAGCCGACGACTGACAGCGGGGCGTCGCACAGTGGCGCCAGCACCCGACAGCCCGGACGGCGAAGGGCAGGGCACAGCGGGCAGCTGAAACCCTGGCAGAAGCCCGCCCGTGAAAGTGCAACGAAGGCGAGCAGAAAGGAGCACGGCCTCACTCACAAAGCACCTCATGTGCTCGAAGCTGGCATCACAGAGCCAGGCGCCAGCGGACTTGGCGTGAAGTCGAGTAGTAACACCAAGCACAAGGGGGGAACGTCACGTGGGCCAGAGCGTTATCACCAGCCGTCGGCTGTGAACTGCCGGTGGGCGAAAGACGAGACGCCAGACCGGTGAGCACGTCCCTGCCAGACTGCGGCCCGGTGCAGGAAGCCGGTGTGGGCCGACCTGCAAGTGCCACAATGAGCGCACCCTATTGCGTGATGTAGTCAGCGGAAGGCGCCTGCCTGGTGGGGGGGGAACGCCACCAGAGCAAGGTCACCAGTCGTCGGATGTGCAGCGTGTGGAGCGTATGGCGCGGGCCTTAGGCCGGCGGCCCCAGCCATCCAAAGTGAGTGCCCAAGCGGGCGAGACGGGCCCATGTCCGTGTGGACAAGGCCAAAGTGAACCGCGGGCAGGAATAATTGCAGCCATTACCACACGGACTAAGAGCCCACGATGCACCGTGGGAGTCTAGACGCCGTGTGTGAGAGGTGCACCTCACCCCCAGGAGGCGACACGAGAGTATTAGGGCCAAGGCCTGTCACTGCGGTGAAACGAGCCCCTGTCGTGAAGGAGCCACCCCGTCGGCGGTGGCACGTGGGGGCAGCTGTCAGTGTTGAGCGCACCCTACTGCGTGAGAACGAACACGTCGAAGGGCCCGCCACTGCAGTCGTCGTGAAGGAAGGGGGGGGGGCGCAGCCGATAGCCGCAACTCAGTTGAATACAAAGGAGGAGGAGGAGGAGGAGGAGGAGGAGGAGGAGGAGAGCCATGTGGGGTTACGCGAAGCGTCTAGAATATCTAGATAGAGCGCTCGCGCCATTCGCCGCGCTCAGGTTTGCAACGCATACGTGCAGAGAGGCACGGCGTCGAAGTGAAACAAAGAATGTGGAATATCAACTTGACGCATGGCGATGATAGGTGAAGTCGAATGGCAGCAAGGAGTAAAAGTGCAAGAGCTCCGCTTCCTCATCCTCCTCTCCTCCTCTTCTTCCTCCTCCTCTTCGCCTCCTCCTCCTGCTCCCCATCTCGCCTCATCGTCTTTGAACCACCGTCCTTTTCGCTCCTTTTTCCTTTTCCTGCCATCCTCTTCCTCTTCTCCTCTTCCCCTCCTCCTCCTTCTCCTCCTCATCCGCCTCCTGCTTCCTTCCTCCTCTTCCTCCTCCCTCCTCCTCCTCCTCCTCCTCCTCCTCCTCCTCCTCCTCCTCCTCCCCCCCATCTCCTCCTCCTCCTCCTCCTCCTCCTCCTCGTCCTTGTCCATCGTCCTTATCTCTTCTTCCTCTTCTGCTTGCTCGTTTTCTTCCTCGCTGCTCCTGGTGCGGCGCTTGCTCTGGCTCCTTCTCCTGCTGATTGTTATGCTCCTGCTCCTGCTCTTGCTCTTGCTTCAGCTTCTCTTTCCCTCGGTCTCCTGTGTCCCTCCTTCTTCCTGCTGCATTGTGTGCCCCTTGCGGCCGCCTTCGGCTTTTTGTTAGGCGAGCGCGGAGGTGGGGAGAGGTCTTGAGCGGCCTGCGTCGGCAGGAAAAGCCGGGTCTTCAGGCGAAGGTCCGAACATCCAGGGATACAAATCGGCACAGTCGTCACTCCGGAGGCACGGGTCCTCCTCCCGAGCGACGACGACGAAGACGACGGTGGCTGCGACGACGACGTCGACGTTGCGCCCCTCCTCAGGCCCTCCTCCACAGCTTCATCCCTCCTCCCTTCGCGCGTTCTCTTCCCTGAGGATGCCTGTAAGGATCTCTTGGAAGGCCTCTGGTCAACTTCGTGAAAACATGTTGGAAGCCTCCTCAAAGCCGTAGGGGGCCTCTTGGGGCCTGTTTTGAATCGCTTTGGGGGCTCTGGGTGGTCTTGGGGGCCTCTTGGGGCCTCTTTGCAGCCTCTTGAGGCGCCCTGGAGGCATCTTGGGCCGGAAGGCTCGAATTGTCGGTTCGGGCCCCCCTCTGCGGCCGCTCTTGGGGCCGTCTTGGGGCTCTCTTGGGCTATCTTGGGCGCCTCTTGGACTGTTTGGGCGCCTCTTGGGCCGTCTTGGGGCCCTCTTGGGCCGTCTTGAGCTGTCTAAGGGTGGTCTTGGGGGCTTCTTGGGCCATCTTCAACAAAGCCTCAAAGTCGCGTATGCAAAAAATGCACGCTTCCCTAAAACAATGAAGAGATTTGGGGCACTGGGGCGCTCGTGGAAGTGCTCTGGGAGCTCTCTTGGACCATCTTGGGCAGCCTCTTGGGCTGTCTTGGGGCCATCTTGGGCGTCTCGGCGAGCGATCGTTCGGCGACTCGGGGCTCTCTTGGGGGCCTCCCTGGATCGTGTTGAGCACGTCTGGGAGGCTTCGTGGTCCGTCTCAGGGGCCCCCGAAGCCCCTGCACACACACACACACACACACACACACACACACACACACACACACACACACACACACGCGTGTGGTCGGGGTTCTGGCAAGGGGGCCCCAGATCCGGTCCCCCGCTGTGATCGTGTGTGTGTATATAGGGAAGGAGGCAACGCGCCGGCGAATGAAAGACGCTGGCATCATGATGGGGATGCGGACGACCAGGATGAGAACGAGCACAGACGGGGGGAAGAACGAGGAGGCGCCTCATTCCGGGGGAAGTTGGTTTTTCCTTCCGGGAAGGCCGTTTTAGCAGCCACGGTTTTAGCAGCCCTCGCCCAGCTTCCGAGAGGGGGAGGAGGAGGAGGAGAAGGAGGTGAAGGAGGAGGAGGAGGAGGAGGAGGAGGAGGAGGAGGAGTCCGAGAGGCGCCGCGAGGCGCGCCAGGCTCGCGAGCTGCGGAAGGAAGAGGAGGGCGCCCCGCCTCGCCCTCGGGGGCCGCGCGGCTCCCCGGCAGCACGGCCGACGCCTCCTTGGCGGGGCACGGCTGCGGGCAGACACCTGCGGCAGGGGGCGCGTCCCTCCAGTGCTGACGCTGCTTCTCTTCGGCGCCTGTGCTCTCCGCTCGATCGGCGCCGAAGGCATCGAGAACGCGAGGGCACACCTGTTCCTCATCCTTCCCCTCTCCCCGTCCTCCGTCCTCCTCTTTTTTCTCCTGGTCCTTAGCGGTCATCCGCCACAGTTTTTGCCACCACCAGCATCATCAGCAGCAGCATCCACCACCACCACGATCATCAGCAACAGCATCACCACTAGCATCAACCTCAACATGAATATCAGCACCAACAAACTCATCTCCCTCATCATCATCATCATCATCATCATCATCATCATCATCATCATCATCATCATCAGCATCATCATCATCATCATCATCATCATCATCATCATCATCAACACCAGCAGCATCATCGTCATCGTCATCGCCATCGTTTTCGTCAAACACATCATCATCACCACCATCACCATCACCATCACCATCATCATCATCAGCAGCAGCAGCATCATCATCACCATCACCATCATCATCACAACCATCATCACCATCACGATCATCATCACCATCATCACCACCATCACCCATCACCATCGTCATCGTCATCACCATCGTCATCGTCATCATCATCATCTTCTTCATTGTCATCATCATCGTCATCATCATCATCATCATCATCATCATCATCATCATCATCATCATCATCATGAGCAGCAGCAGCGTCGTCGTGGTCGTCGCTGTCGTCGTCGTAGTAGCTGGCGCGTGGACTCCGAACGGTGAAAGGTGAAGCAGGGGCTCCTTGGGGCCAGAGGCATAATGAGGCGTCGGCACCTTCTCAAGTCTCGTGGGGCTGGGCAGGGGCCAGTAGGAGCTGGAGCTACGGCGCCGCCCCAGGGCTAGTGGGACGGTAGGGGCTATCGTATAAACGTTAGGCGGCGCTGCCGCCACCCCAATCAAGTTGGAGCTATAAGCGGCAGTCAGCGCTGGCGCCAACTCAGGGCTAGAGGCAGGGTTCTACTTGAGGCTAGAGGTGGCAACTTGTGTTGGCGCTGTCTTGTGCTGGAGGGGGGGGCAGTAGAAGTCAGTGGCGGCATCCAGCGTTGGTGTCACCTACATGCTATTGGGACTGGGGAAGGAATAGTGGCGGTTAGAGGCATTAGCAAGCAACGACGTCTCCATTTGGCTCGTGGGATGGGGGGCAGGGGCTGGTAGGAGCTAGATGGGTGGAGGGGGTGGGGGGGCATCCACCGTTAGCGCCAAATTCAAGGCTCATGGGGAGCCGGAGGTGACTTGCGACGTTTGCCCATGCTGGGGGCGCAACCCACGAGAGCGTCCAAGATGGCCCTGAATGGCGCCAAGGTAGCCCTATGGCCCAAGATGGCATCCAATATCGAGCAAGATGGCCCAACTTGGTTCACAATGGCATCCAGCTTGCATCCGAGAGGCTCCAATGCCGCCGCAAAGCGGCCCAAGGTGGCCACGGAGCCTCACAAGAATGCCCCTGAGAGGCCAACATCGGAAGACAACCAAGGTGTTTCAACGTGTCCCTGCTCGCCGTTTCACTCTCGATGGGCTTCTGAAGTTACTGAGGTGGCCACAAGATTGCTAAACAAGCATGTCAAGAACGGCCCACAAATGCCCCGCAGTGGGCCCCCTGGAGCTCCCCAAGGAGCCCCAGAAAGGTTGTTGGAGGCGATTGCCCGGGTTCCAAGAGGGAGACCCGAGCGAAGCGCACGCTTTTCTGGGACTGCCCTCCAGGAGGACGGACGGGATGCCGGGGTCCTGGCTGCCCAAGAGAGCATTGCAGGAACTGGTGGGCGCGCCGCTGCTCGAACGGTGGCGCTGGCACGCCTGGACACGAGGCGGCCGAAGGGGGGCCGACGCCCGGGAGGGCGACCACAGGCGAAGCGAAGCGAAGCGAAGCGAAGCGAACGCTGGAGACGTGCGTGCTCCTCTGGGGAGCTCGCCCGTGCCCATGAAAAATGCAACAAAAAAAAAAAAAACAAAAGGCCTGGCGTGAGCCGTTCCCTCGACAGGAACAAAAAGAATAAACCAAAAAAAAAACAGAGAAAAAGAAAAAAAAAAACAAAAAAAGAAAAAAAAATCCTCGCCCGCTTGTGATACGACGCCGCCACTCTGTGCACTGGCGGCCCGGATCCACCGTAGGTCGTTCGTTTGCTGTCGTGCTCGGTGATGTCCGAGGTCTTGGTGGTGCCCTGTTCTGCCTTGCTGCCTCCCCTCCTGCGTCGCTGTCCAGACTGTGCAGTATTCCAGATACTCCATATGTCGTAATAAAAGGTGAGGGGTCTGGACCCTCCAAGACAAGCCATTTCAGACCTCCCCCGTGGGAGAACCCTCCAAAACATCGTCCCCAGACCCCCCCGGCCCTCCAAGATAGCCTGGAAGAGACCCCCCCCCCGAAAGGAGACCCCCCTTCCTTCATCACGAAATCTGGAGTACTTATGTTGTGCAAGAGAATGGGCGACTCCGCCCTCCTCGTGCCTCTGCGGTTGAAGTCAGACCACAATTCCAGGACGTCGTTATGCGTGCTGTCGGGCTGTATGTCCTCCTCTTCGCTGCCGGTGTCTTGCAAACTGGGTTGGTCAGTGGGTGGGTCGCTGCATGCGTCGGAGTCGTTGGAATCGTTGGAGCGGTCTGAGTCGCGTGGACCAGCAGTTCCCGTGTCGCAGTGGTGGCCGTTGTTCTGGTTTGCTACTGTGTCGCGGTGCGGTGGTGGTGCGGTTGCAGTGCGTCTCCTGGGCGTCCCAGTGATTATTCTGATCATGATTCGCTGCGTTCGCGTAGCTGCTGCTTGAGAGGTTCTGTCAGGGTCCAGGCTTCCGAGCCGTACGTCATGGCAGGGGTGACTGTGCCCGTGTATAGTCGCAGTCGATGGCGCAATGGGGAGTTTTTGCTGGTGAGTTCTTGTCTATGGCCACTAAACAAACACGCAGCTTAAATCCGGTGCTTTATTTCGGTCGCGGGAGCGTCCTGGAAGATGATCGTCTGGCCTCGGTACGTACTTGATGGTGCTGGTACGTGGCACGATTTCGATGTCCATCCCTGCTGCTGTAGCCGCCCGGTCGCAGTGCCGAGTTTGGTTGGTCATGATTGTGGTCTTGGTCGGGTGTAGCTCCAGTCCGTGTGGCTTGGCAGAGGTGATCAAATCGGCAAGCATTGTTTTCAAGATGCGTAGCGTTTGGCTGGTCAGTAAGATGTCGTCTGCGAACCGGAGGTTCGTGAGCGTCGACTCCCCGGCGTTTTCTCTGACAGTCTGGGACCAGCGGCGCCAAGATGTGCTGGAATATTGCGTTGGATAGTCATGGGCTCAACGGATATCCTTGCGTGATGCCGCGACGGAGATCAAATGGTTTTCTCGTGGTGTCGGTGCGTACCACGGCCGTCTGGTCACGATACAGGCGTTGGAGAAAGTCTACGTACCCCAGTGAAGCGCCCTGGTCGTGTAGAGCTGCCCACAAGCTGTCGTGCTCAATTGTGTCGAAAGTTTTTTGTTTAAGCATATAGCTGCTATCCATAGGTGGTGTTTCCATTCAGCCGCCCTCTCTCGTAGGACGTGGAAAGTACAGAGGTGGTCGCGCGTGCCCTGGCCAGGTCGAAAACCAGCCTGGTCGTCGGGTTGTTGTCGGCCCAGAGTTGGTTGTAGTCTGTTGTACAATACTCTGCTGAAGAGCTTGTACAGCATTGGTATTGTGCAGATCGGTCGGTAGCTCTGGGGAAGTGCGAGGTCTCCTGGCTTAGGAATTGCAATGATGACGGTTTTTCTCCAGCCGGCTGGCGTGGGGGCGTCTACCTGGACGACTGTCTTGTAGTGTTCTACAACTGCAATGGAGCGCGCTGGAGCTCCAGGCCTGGCTGTTGGAGCATGCCAGACATAATGCAATTGGTACTCTGTCGCCTTGCCGCCTTTGACTTGTGTGATTGCTGCTTTGAGCTCGGCTTCCGTGAAGGGTGGAATATGTTGCGTCTTGCGTGTCGCGTCCGCTGGTCTTTCGCCAGTGAAGGAAGGGCATACGTCAGCGTGGAACTCTGCAAATGTGTCCGCGATCCCTTGTCTTGTCGTCTCCCTGACGCCGCCCGCCCGCATCATGTCAGGAATGAGTGCCGTCTTTTCTTTTGGTTTTGACGGTCCGGATGTGCTTGAGGCCCTTGTGCCGTCCGAGAATGGACTTAATTTGTTCCCTCCCGCTTGCCCGCTTTGGCCGTCTAATGCTCTGCTGGATCTTCTGGCTGATCGGTCGTCGGGCAGCGGCGTCTGAGGTGGGCGTGTCCTGGCGCTGTCTGACAAGGCCCGCAATGGTATAATCGTGAAGCTGGTGCGTGGAGTCGTTTGCCATGGTTTCGTCCGTTTGTAGAGGCGTCGCCTCGATGCTCGTGCCGTGGACTGCAGCGGGGTACATGCTCGTCTCGATGGTGCTGCTCAGCTCCTGCGGGTCTGTCGGCAACTCTCCAGTTTGCAGTTGGAGGCCCAAGCAACGCTGGTATCTGTCAAAATCTACGTTCATCCAGTGCTGGATGCGGGAAGCGCCGTTCGAAGAAGCACTTCTCCAAGAACGCCTGGCGTAGGATAGTGATCGCTTGGGGAAGCGAATGCGGAGCACAACGGCTTGGTGATCCGAGTTGAGATCAACGATGTTCGAGGCCTCGGCGTCGACGCACAGGGGAGTAGGCTTCTACCCACCAGTCTGTGATCGTATTGTCTCGGGTTTCCCGCGGTCGTGGTGCAAGTTATGAGCCTGTCCGGCGGTTTGCGGGAGAAAGTGTTCCCAACCGCGAGCCTCTCGCGCGTGGCCCCGGTGTCGGGACCCTTGGCCTCTAGAGTTCTCGTCGCCGTAGCCATGGGGACCCACAAATCGAGACGAGACGTCGTCGCCAAACGTTGGTTCGCCCGGGAGTGCTCGATCCGACCGTGGCTGTGCACGAGCCTGAGCGCTGCAGCAAGAATGGTCAGCGTGTTGCGTGCACGGGGCTCCTCTACCATGGCGCCAAGTCCGTCGCACATGCTTTGTATGTGTGCGTCGGTGTACCCGGTGCGTGGGAAGTACGGTGAAATCAAGGAGGGCGCGCCGCTGGATCTCCCCAAGGGGGGAGGGGGGGAACCCCTCCCCCCCCCTCTTTCCTCGCCCCGTCGTCGGGGACTCCCCCCCCCCCTCCAACCCTTCCCCGATCCGTCGTCGGGGACCCCCCCCCTCCCCCCCTTTCCTGGTCCGTCGTCGGTTTCCGGACCCCCACCCCCTCCCCTCCTTTGGCCGCACCCCCCCCCCCTCCCTCCCTTTCGCCACGCCGGAACCCGACCCCCGCCACCCCTACCCCTAGTCCTCACCCTAACCCAAGCCCTTAACCCTAACCACAACCACGAACCCCAGCCCCAAAGAGCACTCACTACTCAGTACTCACTACCCACTACTGACTACTCGCTATTCGCTACTCACTTCTCACTACCCCCTACTCACTACTCACGATTCACTACCCACTATCCACTACCCACTACCCACCACCCACTACTCGATACTCACTACTCCCTACTCACTACTCCCTCCTCCTTACTCACTACCTACTACTCACTCCTCACTACCCACTATTCAGTACGCAGTACTCACTACTCACTACTCCCTACTCATTACTCAGTAAGCACTACTCATTACCCACTACCCATTATCCACTAGTCACTACACACTACCCGTTGCCCACAACTCACTACTCACTACCCACTACTCGCTACTCGCTACTCCCTATTCCCTACAAAATACTGACTACACCGTACTCAGAACTCACTACTCGCTGCTCCCATACTCGCTGCTCAAATACTCACTACTCACTCCCCGCTACTCACTACTCACTACTCCCTACTCACTGGCCACTACATAATCTCTAGTCACTAGTCACTAGTCACTAGTCACTACCCACTACTCACTAATCGCTACTCACTACCACTCTCCGCTACCCACTTCTTACTACTCACTGCTCACTACTCCCTACTCCCTACTCACTACTCACTTCTCCCTACTTACTACTCGCTACTCCCTATTCGTTACTAACTAATCACTACCCGCTACCCGCTACTAACTACTCTCTACTCACTACCCACTACGCCCTACTCGCTCCTCACTACTCACTAATCGCTACTCCCTTCTCGCTACTCACTACTCACTACCCACTGCCACTACCCACTACTTTCTACTCATCACTACTCACTACCCACTACTCACTACGGACTACTTACTACTCTACCCACTACTCCCTACTCACTACCCACTGCTCACTACTCGCTACTCTCTACTCACTACTCAGTACCCACTACTCACTACTCACTACTCACTACTCACTACGCATTACACACTACCCACTACTCAGTACGCACTAATCACTACTAACCACCCACTCCTCACTACCCACTACTCACTACCCACTATTCACTACCCACTACTCGTTACTCCCTACTCCCTACTCAGTACTCACTACTCGCTACTCGCTACTCACTACTCACTACTCACTACTCGCTACTCACTACTCACTTATCAATACACACTACTCACTATTCACTACTCACTACTCCCCACTCCCTACTCCCTACTCCCTACTCGCCACTCACTACCCACTACTCACTACCCAATACTCACTACTCACTACGCACTAACTCACTAGTCACTACACTACTCCCTACTCCCAACTCTGCACTCCCTACGCACCTTCTCCGGTGCAGAAAGGAGAAGTGAGAGAGGCCCCCCCTCCCCGGCTCCCTTTCCGGCGCAAAGAAGAGGAGGGGGGTCCGACCCCCC
>CAUYUJ010000838.1:17500-108763 GCA_963575745.1 Prorocentrum cordatum
CACGCATACCGGGTCTGCCGGGACCTCGGTAATGCATGCGTCATTCCCTGCAGCCAGCGCGGCCGGGAGGGCCGAGGACATTACGCATTGGGTCCAGGATTGCAGATATTCTGGCAATTAGCTCCCCTAGGAGGGCGCGGGCCTGCTTGCGTTCCACTATATATACATTGCATATTATGCGGGGCCGATGAGGAGGTTCAGCTTTTCGCTCCTCTTCTTCTGTGGCCCTCCTTCCCCTTCCTGGGAAATGCGAAACGCGATTTCCCTTTCACTTCCGGGCGTTCGCCTGCGCGTGGCTTGTGAATTCTGCTACGTACGACATCTTTAATTGGCGTGTCTCTGTTCGGCCGCAGCAGCGAGTCTCCGCTCGTGGCCGCCGTTGGAAAATACATCGTCGCATGCATCCGACGTCGTGTTTTCCTTTGCACCTGCCAGGGCTTCTGTGGCTCTTTTCTCTTGGGTCCGGCGGTCCCGCCCCGCGTCGTTTTTCGGCTGCCCCGTGGGCGTTGTGTGGGCCCCCGGAAAAAAACAGGTAGCGGGCACTCGGTGCTTGTTTTTGTCCCACATATAAGGCGGGGTTTTTGTTTTCTCTGCACGCCCCAGCGCAGGATCTCTTCCTCCCACGCACGATCTGGTGGTTGACGTGCGGGGTCCTTCCGTCGGAGTCATTTCACGACTCGGGTTTCCACTGGTCGTCTGTCTTCGCGGGCCTAGTCGCAGCCTTCGCCGGCGCCCACGGCGCCCGGAGGTCGCCCGCCCGAGCGCCGCAGCCGCGCAGGCTCAAGGATGGCGTGGCGCCGCCCCCTGAATAGCCCCCTCGACTCGGGCCCCCAGTCGCGCCCAAGGCTGGGTCCGGCGTGCATACACCACGATGATTTCCCTACGCCTGCATCGCGTTGCCCGCCCAGACACGCTGCCGCCTCCATCTTAAACTCCACACTTTTGGGCGCCGCCCGGAGCAGCCCGCGAGCTTCGGTGGGCGACCCAGTCGGCAGGACAGCCTATCGCGTGCGTCCCGCGGATTCGCCTTCCAGGCCGGAGGCATTGGATCGGTTGGGAAAAAGACGCCTGCTTGGGCAGCCTGTGGACCTCTCGGCGCTGGAGGGGGGCACGTCGCCAACAGAGGTATCCAGCAGGCAGAAGGCTCAGGCTGCCATACAGAGATGCATCCAAGCAGCGTGGGAGGACTCCACTACGGCGCGGTATGACTACGTGCTGCGCGGGCCCGTCAGCGAGCTGGAGTCCGCATCGGGGGTGCCCCTGTTGCCGTGCAGTACGGATCTGAAATTCATGGTATTATTTTCCCAGTTCGAAGGGTCCCCGTGGAATTCTGTCGTCACAGCCAAAGCAGCGGTGAGAGGATGGCACGTCCAGAGAAATCTCTTGGGAGACTGGGAGAAAGCGTGGACTGAGCGCACATTGCTTTTCTGGCGCGGATTGAAAAAGCGTTGTGATCACACGCTTTCGGCGGCCAAGCGCCCTCTGAGCATTGCAGAATTGTCTCATTTTGTAACGGCCTCGCACAACCGGGGCTCACCAGCAGGCATGCGCAACGCAGCGTCAGCAGCGCTATGTTTCTTTGGAATCCGCCGCTCCTCAGAGATGCGAGCGTTGCTGTGTAACGACGTCCGTTTCAAAGCAGACGGCGTGGAGCTTCACGTCCGCAAACAACAGAACGACCCTTTTGGTCGAGGCATGCTCTGTTTCATACCAGCAATTCCGCAGCTTGGCGCTGGCTGCCCTGTGAGCCTGCTTCGCGCTTGGCAGGCGCTCAGAGAGTCTATCTGGGACAAGGATCCAGCGACGTGCTTTTTTTCCGTCACTAGCGCCTTCCCGGCCAGGGCGATTGGCGATGATACGCTTCGCAGGGCCCTCGGTGCTGTGTCGCGACAGCACTGTGGGTTCCCACTCGCTCAGGAAGGGTGGGGCGCACTGGTGGAAGACTCAGGGTGACGTTCCTGAGGAGGTCATCCAAGCGCAGGGCGGCTGGAGCACGCCTTCCACGATGCGCGCCTTCTACGCGCGTTTTTCGGACGATGATCGCTGCAAAATAATGCAGGCCGGGGTTGCGCGCTGTTTCGCCTCTGCGTGTCCTTCCCTGGCGCCTGCGGAGCGTTTCGTTGCTCCTTAATTATCCCGCAGGTGGGAAAAGCCTCGATGGGGCAGGCGCAGCCGTTCTTGCCGCACCTACATTACCTCTAAGCCAACCGCACCGCCTCTGAGGGGAGTCAAGCAGCGTTTCTGTGCTGCTCGACTAGGCCTGCGGCTATCGTCGGCCTTCCCACCTGCGGCAGGATGCCGCCCCCGCGCCCTTCCCAAGGAAGGGCTTGTTGAGGAGCGTGGAGCGGTCGTGCACCAGAAAGGACCCGGCCCACTCCTGCCTCCTCCACGGCCGGCCGGTTGGCGCCTCCTCTCCCTACATCCCCTTCCTCTCTCTACCTCCTCCGCGGCAGGCCTCCCTGCCAGTCCCTCCTTGCTCTCCCCTTTCCTCCGCGGCCGGCTCGTGGGGGGCTCGCCGGCCGGCCTCCCCCCTCCCTCCGGGCTGCCGCGCCGCCGTCCCTCGAATGCGCTCCTTCGAAGGAGGCTTGCATTCGTGAAGGGGGCTTCGTGGGTGGCGGCGGCTCTGCTTGGGTGGGCGGGTCGGGTCGTGGTCTTGTCTCCATGGGCGCAGGCGCCTGGGATTGTCCAGGTCGGGGCGCTTGCCGGCCCCGCGCTGCCGCGGGCTTGGTTTGGGGCCGGGGCGTGGCTCCCTGTGGCTTTTCGCGCCCCCCCTGGTCGTCTGCGGGGGGAGGCGTCCTTTTTTGGATCAGTCCCACCCCCCCTCCCCTTTGTTTCCGGCTTGCTGCAATCCACCCCCCTTCGGGGGGGAGTCAAGCAGCGTTTCTGTGCTGCTCGACTAGGCCTGCGGCTATCGTCGGCCTTCCCACCTGCGGCAGGATGCCGCCCCCGCGCCCTTCCCAAGGAAGGGCTTGTTGAGGAGCGTGGAGCGGTCGTGCACCAGAAAGGACCCGGCCCACTCCTGCCTCCTCCACGGCTGGCCGGTTGGCGCCTCCTCTCCCTACATCCCCTTCCTCTCTCTACCTCCTCCGCGGCAGGCCTCCCTGCCAGTCCCTCCTTGCTCTCCCCTTTCCTCCGCGGCCGGCTCGTGGGGGGCTCGCCGGCCGGCCTCCCCCCTCCCTCCGGGCTGCCGCGCCGCCCTTCCTCGAAGGGGGGGGGGGTCGAAAATCTCACCCCCCCTTGGAAGGGGGGGAGGGGGGGGGTTCTGCGAGCACCCCCCCCTTTGGTGTATTATGGGCATCCACTGGCGCGCTTTCGAAATCAAGTGTACTCGGATACGCCCCTTCTTGATGATCATTGCGGCAAGCCTCGCATTGACGGCCTGGAACTCTGATATGTAGGACCTCCAGTGTTTGCGCACAAGGGTTGCGACACCATAGCACCGCCTGTCGTTTCCAGAGCCTGCGAAAGTATGCCCCTCGGCCGTGCTCCACAATTATTGTTGCTCTGTTCTCCAAATTTCGTTGATGAGGATGGCGTCCAAATGCTGATTTTGTACGTCATGTAAGGGGATCCACGATACGGTCGTCATCCAACGACCTCGCAGTCTTGTGGATGATAGTGAGTGCGGTGCCGTTCCTGCTCTCGCTGGTGGCTGCCGGCGGTGTCGGGGAGGGTTGGCCGCAGAGGGTCGGAAGGAGTGGTTGAGTAAGACAGGTTGGACCGTCATCGTCGATGTCGTCGCACTCGGTTCGTCCATTGCGAGGCGGCCGAAATCGTCAAGAGGCGACCAGAAAACGCTGACTACTCCTCGCCCTCCTCCTATGCGTGGCGGTGGTCCGTGGAGGTCAATGCTAGAGCTGGCTTGCGCTGCTGGTTGGTGGTGGTCGATCCAGGTACTCAAGATTTCGTAATAAAGGGAGGGGGGTCTCATTTCGGGGGGGGTCCCTTCCAGGCTATCTTGGAGGGCCTGGGGGGGTCTGGGGACGATGCTTTGGAAGGTTCTCCCACGGGGGGGGGGTCTGAAACTTCTCGTCTGGGAGGGTTGTGACCCCCTCCCTTTTATTACGAAATCTGGAGTAGCGCTGCTCGTCGGCATGGGTGCTGTCGGCGGTGCCTGGTCGGTGGTGCTGCTCGCCTGTCGGTGCTGCTGGGCCGTGAGATCAGTGACGGCAGACTCGTCGCGTGGTGTCTGGCGTGGATTGGGCGTGGCTTAATGGGGGGGTCACAAATGGGGGGGTCAGAAAAGGTCCCCTTTCGTGCCCCTTTCGGGCCCCTCCAGAGCCCCAGGGGGCTCGTTTAGGTACCGTTTGGGTACCTTTTCGGACCGCGCTCGCCACCCCCCCATTTATGACCCCCCCATTACGCGGCGCCCAAGGACCGCTGGTCCGTACGCTCCGGGAGGGGTCGGTTAGAGGGAGGGGCGGGATAAGGCAATTGGGAGAGTCGTCGTCTGCGTGGGCGCGTCCGCCAGAATTACGGCGCGCTGGTCGGAATCGCAGTGGTGCAACTGGGACGTCGCTTTCTACATGCCTGTACTCCCCTCTTCCTCCTCCCCCGTTGGATGCTGGTGGTGGTGGTGGTGGTGGTGTGTGGAGGTCGCTGGTTGGGTTGGGTTGGTTGCTGCTGCTAGCAGATGGTGGTCGATCTGCTTGTCGGTGGACGTCGCAGTCGGTGGTCCGTGGAGGTCGCTGATGTTCGGTGTTGGTCGCTCTGGTGGTCGAGGCTGAGGGTCGGTGGATGGTCTGATCGGTTGGTCGCTGGTCGGCGCTGTCGGTCTGTGAAGGTCGATGCTGGTCGGTGTCGGTCGGCCTGGCGGTCGAGATTGGTGGTCGCTGGTTGGGTTAGTCGGCTTGTCGCTGGTGGGCGCTTGAGGTCTGTGGAGGTCGCTGCTTGTAGCCTGTATTGGTCGTTGTTGGTTGATGCTGATGGTTGGTGGCGGTGGAAGGTCTGGTGGTCGGTGTGGGTGGTCGGTGCTGGTCATGTTGATGGTCAGTGGTGGTATCGGCGTTGGTCGGTGCTGGTCGGTGCTGCCGTTCTGTGGTGGTGAGTGGACGTCGGTTGTTGGTCTGGCTGGCGCTGCTGGTCGGTTGTGGTCAGATGGTGGTCGCTGCTGGTCGGTGCTGGTTGGTGCTGACCGTGTCCGTTGTGGTCGGGGGGCTGCTGCTGGCGGTCGGTTGCGGTGCAGTGTTTTGTTGTCGATGGCAGCGCTGTTGATGCAGGTCGCTGCTGGTCGGTGCTGGCGTGCTGGTCGGTGCTCGGATCGCGCAGCCGCGGATGACCAAGACGCGGGAGCGGTCGTTCACGTACCTGGCCAGGCTGTGGTCGGAAGGGTGCACCTACATACGAATGCGGCGTTCCGGTTTCCTGTGCTGGGGATCCGAACGCGGCCTGAGAGGCAGTCAAGAGATAAGGAGCGATGCCGGGCCCTACGAGCAACCCAAGTGCACTTACATGTAGTTTGTCAGGGGCACCGTGGGCTATGGGTCAGACGTGTGACTTCGATCCGGGCAGGGGGTGGCGTCACATGGCGTCGCGCTTGTTCCGCCACCTCTCCACGAACGCTAGCACGTCCTGCTTGACCTTGTCCCCGTCCGCGTACGTCTCAAAACTTCCATCCCCCTTGACCTCGGCAACCTTCACGCCTTTCATGTTGATGATCCCCGTGGTCCTAAATATCATGGTCGATTTCTGTTCGAAACCCTTCCCCATCCAATGACAAGGTTTTGTCAATAATCCTTTTCTCGATAGTGCTGTGATTTGTGGGCCACATGTTGTCACCATATTTCCATTTAGTTGGTTTACCGCTCGTCTTCTTGAGG
Organism: Prorocentrum cordatum; assembly: GCA_963575745.1. NCBI lineage: Eukaryota > Dinophyceae > Prorocentrales > Prorocentraceae > Prorocentrum > Prorocentrum cordatum. Next base: position 23,320 of record CAUYUJ010000838.1, read on the forward strand.
AAGCCCCGCTTTGCAGAATCGGTTGCAAAATCCAGAACTCAGATTTTGCTGGGTCGAGGAACGTTAGATGCGCATGATATTCTCTTTCATCCCGTGCTCTTCCAAGACGTGCCTGATATGATCGATGATGTGATTATCATCCTCCTGCTGCTTCAACCCCCCTACCATGACTTGCCGTTCCCATCCATCGCCCTGGTGTTGGTGAGTTTGTGCATGTACGCCTTCTTTTCTTTCAGAGCATCTTGCACGGCCTGCTTGAGGTCGGACTTTGAGACGTGGAGGTCTAACTCGTCCTTCAAGTTATCCACCTGCATCTCGAGATCATTCATCTTATCGCCCATTTTGTGCTCCAGTTCTGTCACTGCCTGCGTTGCTTCGTATGCCTCCTCCTTCGCCTCCTGGATCATTGCCTTGACATCGGTGAGGTCTGTCTCGAGCTTTTCGAGCCGATTGGCAAGTCTTTGCTGGCATGCTGCAAAAGAGGCCAGCAAAAAACGGCAGACGGTACACGACGGCCACGCGGCCCGACGTCAGTGGAGCCGTCCCGACGGCTGGATCCGGGGCGGCTCCATCCGCGAGGGTGAGCAGAAGGGTGGAAGAAGATGAGCCTTCTGGAGAGGCATGATGCGTGCAGGCGCTACCCAAATACGCCACAGGAGGACCTCGAATGCTCCGGGGAGGGTCTCGAGAGAGACTCCAGACGGCTTCGAGAGGCTTCCGTGAGGCGCCTAGAGGTCACCACTTTGGCCAATGTCGGATGCGGCACTGGCCGACCCTAACTTCAGTTTGAATTTCATCCACCCTCGTAGTTTCACCAGTGTTCCCCCACTACCCGCCTCACAACAACCCTTTGATCCGACGATACGAAGACTGTGACTGAGAGGTCCTGCTTGCTGGACGCTATCGCCACCTCGAATCTGACGACACCTCGCCTGGGAGTCGCTTGTGGATGGGCCGGTGGACACGAAGCGTCGAAACGGCGTGGCGGGCGGGCGAAGCTCGCGGCACGGGCGGCCTCGGCCACCCGACAGAGAGGGGGATGGGAAGCTGGCAGGACTGCAGGGGAAGTTTGTGGTGAAAGGCAGACGGGGGCCCTCGGGCCCTCGGGCAGACCATGGAAAGAGCGACTTCTGCCATGCTGCGCAGGTGGAAAGAAACCATCCACCCCTCCCCATGGAATCGGGACCCCTCCTCCCCCGCTTCGAAAATTATCCCCCCTCCTCTCTGGAACAGGGACACCCCCTGGCGAGAAATCCACCCCTCCTGGGGCCCCCCTCCTGGCCCCGGCATCCCCACCCCGGGAGAGATCTGCTCTTGGGACCCCCCACACGACAATTTCTCGCCCGAAACCTACCAACGCCCCCCTCCTGGCCCCCCTCCCGGCCCCGGCATCCCCACCCCGGGAGAGCTCTGTTCTTGGGACCCCCCACGCGACAATTTCTCGCTCGAAACCTACCAACGCCCCCCTCCTGGCCCCCCTCCTGGCCCCGGCATCCCCACCCCGGGAGAGCTCTATCCTTGGGAGAGCTCTATTCTTGGGACCCCCCACACGACAATCTCTCGCCCGAAACCTACCAACGCCCCCATCCTGGCCCCCCTCCTGGCCCCGGCATCCCCACCCCGGGAGAGCTCTGTTCTTGGGACCCCCCACACGACAATTTCTCGCCCGAAACCTACCAACGCCCCCCTCCTGGCCCCCCTCCTGGCCCCGGCATCCCCACCCCGGGAGAGCTCTGTTCTTGGGACCCCCCACACGACAATTTCTCGCCCGAAACCTACCAACGCCCCCCTCCTGGCCCCCTCCTGGCCCCGGCATCCCCACCCCGGGGGACCCCCCACACGACAATTTCTCCCCCGAAACCTACCAACGCCCCCCTCCTGGCCCCCCTCCTGGCCCCGGCATCCCCACCCCGGGAGAGCTCTTTCTTGTGTTCTTGGGACCCCCCACACGACAATTTCTCGCCCGAAACCTACCAACGCCCCCCTCCTGGCCCCCCTCCTGGCCCTGGCATCCCCATCCCGGGAGAGCTCTGTTCTTGGGACCCCCCACACGACAATTTCTCGCGCGAAACCTACCAACGCCCCCCTCCTGGCCCCCCTCCTGGCCCCGGCATCCCCACCCCGGGAGAGCTCTGCTCTTGGGACCTCCCACACGATAATTTCTCGCCCGAAACCTACCAACGCCCAGGCCCTGGCCTCGCCCTGGTGCCCGGATGCCCGGATGCCGGGGTGCCCGGCTGCCCGGGCGGCGCCGGCCCGGTCCCGCTCGGGTGCCCGTGTGCCCGGATGCCCGGATGCCCGGGTGCCCGGCTGCCCGGGCGGTGCCTGTGCGTGAGGCCCGGCCCCGCTCGGGTGCCAGGTGCCCGTGTGCCCGGATGCCCGGATGCCAGGGTGCCCCGGTGCCTGGGCCCGTGCCCGGCTGGTCCGGGTGCCCGGCTGCCCGGGCGATGTCTGTGCCTGAGGCCCGGCCTCGCTCGGGTGCCAGCGTGGTGTCCGGATGCCCGGATGCCCGGGTGCCTGGATGCCAGGCCCTGGCCCGTGCATGGTGCCCGGGCCTCGCCCGGGCGCCCGAATGCCCGGATGCCCGGGTGCCCGGCTGCTCGGGCAGTGCCGGCCCGGCCCCGCTCGGGTGCCTGGATGCCCGGATGCCCGTGCCCGGGTGCCTGGGCCGTACCCATGTGCCCGGGCTGCCGGAGCCCCGCTCGGGTGTCCGGATGCCTGCAGGTGCCCGGAAGCCCAGGCGCCCGGAACCCGACATGAATCCCTAAAGAACCTCGGATGAATCCCAAAAGAACCCGACATTAATCTTCAAAAAACCTTACATCAATCCCTCAAGAGTCCTACATGGCCCCCTAAAGAACCCTAGATGCATCCCATGAGAAACCTTCGTGCATCCCTATAGAATCCTACGTGCATCCCCATGGAATCCTACGTATATCCCTGTGGAATCCTACGTGTACCCCTATGGAATCCTACGTGTATTCCTATGGAATCCCGCGTGTATCCCTATGGAATATGTATCCCTATGGAATCCGACCTGTATTCATACGGAATCCTACGTGTATCCCTATGGAATCCTACGTGTACTCCTATAGGGACCTGCGTGACTCCCCATGAAATCCCCCGTGTATCCCTATAGCATCCTTCATGCACCCCCATAGGATCCAAAGTTATCGTACATGTACACTAGAACCACGCGCGCGCTGCGCGCTTTGGTTCTAGCAAGATGCGGCGACGGTCTAGGGTTCGCAGCATCGGAGCGCAGAAAGACTTCTATCAATCATGATCAATCAGCAAACCGTACCATCCCTCTATGCCCCCACGGATGCACGCCATGAACCCCAGTCGACCTTAATCCTGCATCATCCTCTCAGCAAGCCCTCTCAATCCCTTTCCTTTCCACACCCTTTTTGGCGGACCAATGGAATCACATTCCACGCGGCAGAGGAGCTGTTGCGGGCGCGGTGGACGAATTCCACTCGGCATGCAACGCGAAAAAAAATGTTCGTTGTCGACGCGGTGGACGTGTTCCACTCGGCGTGCAACCATGAAACATACAGCTGTCCGCAGGTCGAAAAAGGATTCCGCATGATCCCGCTTCAGCTGCCTACATACCCTTTGTTTCATTTCCAGAGGGGCGCCTTGAGAAAACAACTCACACACGCACAGCAGCAGCTCGTGTGTCCACCGGGGGGAGGAGGGGGGGCGGGCCCCAATGCTTAATCCACCCGGTTGAAGCAGCCGCTTTAAGCAGCCAAGATCTGGTCTTTGGGGAGTAGGGAGCGGGGGCCCGCGCCGATCGGCGAAACGAGACATAAGAAACAGCTACGTACCTCTCAAGACGGCTCAATGGGCCCGATTTCGGCACACCCCTCACGCACTCTACGCCTACCCAAGACCTAGACGACCCAGAGCGTCCAAGGCCCACCTCGAGCAAACCCAATGTCACCTGCCCAATGCCTGCCCACGTACCCCCAGGCCTGTCCAAGGTCAGCCCGACGGCCTATCCAATGCCTGCCTCAGGCTTACCTGGCGGCCTTTCAAGAGCTGATACATGGTCTACCCAGAACCCAGTGAAGGCCCGCACACGACCTAGCCAAGGCTCATCACAGATTTGTCACGTCCAAGATCTACACAAATTTTACGTCTAGCGCACCACATGCGAGCGCCATAACGAATGTGAACACCCAAATGCGCGCGATCACCGTGCCCGCGCTCGCCTTACAACCGCCACGAAAATCTTTACAAAGATGGGCTGTCGTGAAGGGTACTATGGTGCGCCCACCTTCGTCGTGCAACCACCACGCAAAACCTGCCAACACTGGGCCACTCTGAAGGTTTGAACGGTACGCGCCAAAAAAAATCGACAACGAAATAATCGATCCGACGGTCACCCCAGTACCGCGGCGACTGCCGGGACTGATCCAAGTATTCGCTTCCTTCGTGGCGGCCCTGAAAAAAAGCACACCCACCTCAAAAAGCCAGCGTCTCGCGTGAGATATCCCCGAATGCTGACCGCAAGTGGGCAAATGTCCCACCCCGTGGTCGCTCCCCATTGTGGCGCCCAGCAACGTTTGTTGCGACTTCGCGAACACCACGCGGCCCTGAAAAAGACGCGCCTACATCCGTGAAACAAGCGGACCGCTGGAGACATCCCCACAATCTGGGCACGAACCGGTAAGTGTCCTAATTATCCCCTGGCGGCACCCCCTTGTGTTGCCCAAGTGCGAGGCCTGTCACATCGCGATAATTCTGATCGTGATATGGAAAAGGAGGGAGGAGGAGGAGGAGGAGGAGGAGGAGGAGGAGGAGTAGACGGAGGCGCGACACGGATAACAAGAATTCACGACGCAAAACACGGAAATAAACACCGCAACATACTCCACGAGACGTGCAACTGCCTGCACAATGATCCATTATCACCGTCGCACCCTTGCTCCGCACGCGTTCGACGGAAACTGGCGGCAATCAAACTGGCCCAATCTGCCAGGGCATCGCTCGTGGGGGGAGGGCCCCCTCGCCTCAGGCTGCTCTCCCGCAGCCGCGCCCCGCCGTCGACGGCGAGCGCGCGCCTTGTGGGTGCCCTGACCGTCCCGGGCGGCCGCCGCAGGCCCGAACGTGCGTTTGATTCGCCCATGTCGTCCAGCCCGCCCATCTAAACCAAGAAATCCGGTTTCTGCTGAGACATCCTCACGATTCGCTCTTAAACTTAAACTGGCCACGGCGTGCAGGTGACGCTGGCGGTGTGCTGCCCGCGCCGAGGCGAGAGCGCCGTTTGGACAGACTTTCGGCCATTGTACGGTTCGGCCCGCAGAGTACGCTATGTTATCAATGCGAGGCTAAGCTATGCGGTGTGATGCGATGCGATACTATGCTGTGCGATGCGATGCTATGCTATGCTACGCCATACTGTGCCATGCGATGATATGCTATTGTATGCGATGCGATGCGATGCGATGCTATGACATGTTATGCGATGTTATGCTATGCTATGATATGCTATGATATGCTACGATATGCTAGTCTATGCTGTGCTGTGCGATGCTATGTGATGCTATGCGATGCTATGCTATGCTCTGCTGTGCGATGCAATGCTATGTTGTAGCTCCAGTTGGTTCCCCTTCCTCCCCCCCACCACCACACACACAACCTCCTTATCACCCGAAGGGTGGTCGTACATGTAGGTATGCACCGGCAGGAACTCGCGGCCAGAGACACAACCGCCTCGCGCACACTGGCCTGGAGCGGGGAGGGATGGGGAGGAATAGGAACGATCTGGGAGGAGCGGGGAGGGGTGCAGAGTGAGGTGTCATGTGGGCCTCTTGGACTGTCTCAGAGCGCTCTGGGATCCACAGGCGCCTACGGAGGTCGTATTGGAGGGTTTTGTGGGACGTTTTGGGGCGATCCTGGGAGCTTCTTGGACCGTCTTGGAGGCCTTGTTGGGATGTCTTGCGGCGCTCTTGGGGTTCTCTGAGGCCGTCGTGGACGCTATTAATACAAAGCGCATATGCCCAAAATAGACGCTTCCCAAAGGAATTAGGGCGATGTGTGTTCCTTGCGGCCCTCATGAGTGTCCCCTTGAAGCCCTCTTCAAGCGCTTGGGGGGCCTCTCGGGCCGTCTTGAAGCCATCATCGGCGTCTTGACGCACTCTTGGACCGTCTCGGAAGCCTCCTGGACCGTCTGGGGAGCGCCTTCGGGCCCTCCGAAAGCCCCCCGAAGGACCCCGAGGGACACAGTGGGCACCGCGGGGGGGGGAGGGAGTTTGGGAAAAGTGGGCAGCCTCGGGCCCCAGGGGTCTGGTCGCGGGGTCCGCATGGTGATGGGCAACTATGATGAGCGCTTGCGCGCTGCAGTCCGAGCCACCTTGAGCCAAAATGGCTACGGATGCTCGTGGGGCGTCTTTTGGGGCTCCTGTGGGGCCTCGTGGAGCCTCTAGGAAGCCTCTAGGGGGCCTCTTGGGCTCTCTTGGGGGCCTCTTGGGGCCTCCTGGAGGCCTACTGGGGCGGAAGGCTCGAATTGTCGGTTCGTGTTCCCCCTCTTGAACCCCTCTTGGGGCCCTCTTGAGGCGATCTTGGGCGCCTCTAGGGCCGCCTTGGGGCACTCTTTGGGCCATCTTGGGGGCTCTCTCTATTGCGCCGTCGTGGCGCCCTCTTTGGCTGCCTCTTGGGCCGTCTTGAGCTTGTTTCTGGGGCCTCATGGGCTGTCTTGAACCGTTGGAAGCACGAAACAGCGAGAACACGAACAACCTTCAAAAACCACTGAGGAAACCTACTTGCTTCGCCTCCTGAGTGCCTCGTGGGAGCCCTTTTGAAGGCATCTTGGCCATATTGAAGCCCTCTTGGGCTGTCTTCAAAGCCATGTTGAACCGATTTTGGAACGCTCTTGTGCGGCATTGGGCTCTCTAGGACAGGTCTTGGGCCATCAAGGCGCCCTCCTGGACGTCTCTCAGTCTTTCCTCCGTGAATCGGGGTAAGATGCCAAAGGAATTAAGGTCTCATGTTGACTCCGCTCAGTGGTAGAGGATACGGGATGAAACATCGATGAATATATCGGTTATCCGTTAAGCAGCTACACTCAAGTATAGGAAGTGAGGAGTCCGGCCAGGGACGGACGACGACACGGGCCGCCCACGCGCCCCCCCGGCGCGCTCCTTTTCTAACTCGAGCAGTAGATACAGTTTCGGCATGCAGTGATACCAATGTCAAGGTATGGCAAGGCAGGCAACAGGAGAGGCAAGTGCATGATGAGGCGGAGAGGAGTATATTTACTCCCCCCGCGGCGGGTTTCGTAGAGTCCAAGCAGCCACAGCCCACCCGGCCTGTGCATATCTACAGCCACCAGAGCGAACCCCAAAAGCATTTTACCGCTCAGCGGCGGTTGCCAGGAGGCTGAGGGCCGGAGAAAACCCGACGAACCCCACCAACACTTAAATAAAACCTCTCCGCCGATGCGATTATGTCGTTCGGTCGGTGCCGTGGCGACTTTGTCGCACGGCCTGTGCATGCCCTCACTTGGTGTACTAGAGGCACCGCCCCTGCGAAGGCGGAGATGGAGGTCTCGGGTTCGAAGACGATGAGCCTCCCGTCTGGCCAGCTGTCCAATAAGACGGAGCTGGCCTGCCTCCCTTGCCACTACCAGCATAAGGAGCTGACCTGTTGTACTTGTCCTTGTCCTTGTTCTTGGTGTACCCCTTGCCTTTCTCTCTCCGAAAGTAGTAGTCGTAGTCGTAGGGGAGCACAAAGTGCCGCGTCCGACTCTCGTTCTCCTCGCGGGACATCCAGTGAATGGCGCTACGATGGACCCAATATCCCTGCAATCCGTCGTCCGTGTACTTCGGGCAGTGGATCTCGGGATTTGTAGTCGCCAGCAGCACGCCCGGCATTCATGGCCCCGCCGCGCGCGCGCGGACACTGACCAATCCCATGCGTCCCCATCAGAAGAACGTCTCGACTACTCTTCTCCCGCCGTGACGGTTTGACCGCCGGCGGAGCAAGGAGACTCAGTAACGTCATCGATGGCCCGATCGTCTTGGACGTCGGGCCTTCTAGGCGGAGGAGGCGGATCAGGGCGAACAGCCAGGCTCGGCCTTGCTTTCGCAACAGGAACCCCTTCCGAACCGGCTGGGCCGTCGGAGGGCTCATCAGCGCCTCCTTCCGCACAGAGACGAATGTCATGCTGCATTCTAGCATATCTTACGATGCCCCTGGCGGCAGTAGAACATAGGCACCATTTTTGCCACAGGCAGTACAAAAGGGGCCTTCATCGCTGTCTTGGAGCTCAGTTGCTTCCACGTATGGGTATAACCAGAAGACAGCATCTTGCAGCTTCGCGCCCTGGCGACGGATTTTTGCGCGACCCTGTCTGCCCATGTCGCGGGCCCATGCCTCGATGAGGTCATCTGTCTCCACAGCCGCGCGAATGCGGCAATCAAGCGCGTATGCGTCCGTGAGACGCTTGCCATTGTCATACCCGGCGTCTGCGTCGCGGGTAAGAAACCCCTCCGAGGGGCATGCAATATAATACCCCTCAGCAATAAAATAACTAATGAGCTCACGGACGATCACAATCACGCGTATGATACGGATACCTAACTCAAGGTCTTTAACAGGAATCTTCCAATTCCACTCGATGGTCTGTCGCACATGGTCAGGGACATCATGTGTTACTCCTCCCGTTTGGCGCAACCTATCGCTTGCGCTCGTGTCCGGGTGGTAGCACGTGTGCTCCATGACATATTGCGCAGCCACATCAGTGGCTTCTGTCTTCGTCATTGTGATGCTCAACGAGTCATCATCACGGCGAGGGTGCACCAGTCCATTGGGCAGATCGAGATCGATCTTCCCGTCGAGCATCTGCTGGGTCTGGGACCCGCAGACGGCGGTGAAATCGAGGGTAATTGTTGCGGGTCCCTCGTCGCCTGTCGTCTCGGTTTGACCGGCGACAGGTTTCACCGCACTAAGAGGATGATTAGAACACATTTTGTTACGTCTGGTCACAGACTTGGATTCACGAGCGGAACGTGCAACGAAACGATCTGCCCAAGCAACCGGCGGGCGTCCACGAGGGCTGGGCCCTGTGGCGTCCACGCCGGTATCCTGAGTAATGGGCAGCCAGGGTGCGGCTCCTGTTTTTGCGTCTTGCAATGTCTGAAGAGTCGGCGCACAAGTATTTGTCACCTGCATGCTGCGCTCTCATTCATCCCAACCTTCGTCATGTGAAATGCACGAGTCAGGTGCTTCTGGCCAATCGAAAGCAGCCAGAGCGGGACAAGAAAAGGGGCGCGCATACAGATCAATCTCTGTGGCCCAAAGCAGGGGCCACCATTCAGCGATCGGTGGTGCCCTAACCCTTCGTCTCTCAGCCAAGTGTGCAATCCATTTTATGAATCGCCTCTTGAGGGGTTCAAGGTACTGAAAGAAAGGTCCGTGACGCGCTGGCGGCTGGGCCGCGGCGTGCGCAGGAATCCAGGCAGGAACGCTACCAAGGCGGCTGTTTCCAAAGGTTTGACCTGAAGCAGCCATAAGGGTGTATCCATAATCTGCCACCGATTTGCGCTCCAGCTTCAAATTATTGCTCATGTTCGTCATGACATCCGCTGACGCTGTACGCTGTCGTAGTATTCTGTCTCTAACATAGCGATCATGCGTCCAAGAAAAACGTTTCATGATTGGGAACGGTCAACTCAAAGCCACTGTTCCACAGTGAGTCCTGAATGATTCTGTGCTTAAGTGACTGAAGCAAACAATTGTGTGCAGCCATGTACTTATACCTCACCGGGTTATTGCAAGAGGGGCAACGGCCGAAGCCAGTTCGCACCCAGTGCAGTCCAGCACAGAGGAACCGGCCGTCGTCATCCCAGGGAACAGACTGAATAAATGCGTCTGCCCTGTCAGACCAATGCCTAAACTTTGAGCGCAATGTCAAAACCTCGTGAGTGAGAATCCAACCAAGCATGGAGTTGTTATCAAAAATTACCTCATATGAAGTCCACTCCTGCTTAAAGACAATTGACCATGACATCGACTTTCGGTCCGCATCTAGCCAGTCGTCGACTTTGGAAAGAGTGACAGCTTTGTCGATGTCGGTGAAACTTGGCACTTCACGGGACACAAGAGTCAAGTCCTGGCAGACCCCGAACGAAAATCGGGTGAGCACACGGCCATTGAAAACGAAAACTAATGGCCAGGAGTCTCTGTGTGTTGGAAGCTGGTCCCACAGACGGACTGTGTCCGCTGCGGGCCATGCCCCAATCGTCGGAAGCTCTCCCGCCTTTGGGTATTTGCCCATGGCTCGGTGCTCTTTCACAGGAGCAGGCTCTCCATCCCTACGCTGGCTTAGCCAGGAGGGAAAATGGTCTGGACTTTGTATATTTGGGCCCCTCTTGGTCGGAAGAAGCCTCAACAATCCGTAGTCCGCCTCGAGACAAAGCCCTGATGTGCTCTTTGGGAACTGAATTTCTCCGACCATGGATCCCATCAACGCCTCCATGTCAGTAATATGGAGGAGGGGCCCATGACACCTGGCTAGGCCAGGGTCATGGGGCGCATGCATCCTCTCAATGGAGGCAACAAACGTGGAATGTCCCTGGCACGCTCGATAGAAAACAGGAACGGGGCACTTAGCCCGCTCTTCCCCAAGAAGGGGCCAGACTTTAAAGTCGTGCCACAGCTTATGAACACTCGTTCCTTTGATGCTGACAAGGTCTTCAGGAAACACACCTTGGACTCCCACGGTCCCTGGCCGCAACGCGGCTAGGCCGTGAGCAGCAAGTGCGTCTGTTTGGTATTTATGCCCATCCTCATCCATCTTCTCCACTAGGTCTCCAAAGTAGACCCAGCCTCCCGAAGACCTCGCATAATCAGAACAGTGCCTCGCGAGATACGCAGCAAAATCTCCAATGCGCTTCGCAGACCCATATACTCGACAACCGTGACGTCGCCAAAAATCCGTGGGGCCTAGGGCCGCCGGATTCTCGCGATCAGAAATTCCCGCAACCAACGGAGTCAGGACCTTCAAGGACTGAGGATCGAATCCGCTGGGAACATCATCAGAGTGAAATTCTGCGCGGAGAAAATCTCGCACCTGCTCAAAACTACCTTCTCACCTAACAATGCAAATATGGGATCCTCAACGAGCTCCGCAATTTGTTTGAGCGTGCCAAACGTTTTGTTGCGAAGGGCCTCTACACCAGGGGGCACAGGACCAATAGTGTGGGCCTCTCGAACTCTCCGCTTCAGATGGATGGGCGTAATGTCAAAAAATCGAGTGCGGTCATCCAGCGAAAGAAAAAATCTTTCGCCCCTAAAGTGGTCAGCATGGCCGACGTTAACCTCATGATCGCCCTCACGGGGCGAATCTTCCGTCGCGCTAGGCTGCCGCATATCAGGGGGAGGCGGCAGTTTCTCCCTGCAGAAGAAGTTGGTAGAGGCTGGGCCAAACCGATAATGCTCCTCCTCAAGGTGGATAAAGTCAGGGTCCCCTTGATGCGGGAACTCATGGAGGTGAGCAAGATCTGGGCTGGCCTCAAGGGACCCCGGTGTGTCTGGGACACCCGGAGCTCTGTCCGCTGGGAATAACAAAAACGAGTACAAAAAAAAAGAAAAAGAAAAAATAAAAAAAAAAAAAAAAAAAAAAAAAAAAAGAAAAAAAATATAATTGAAAAAAAATAAAAGCGATTAGAGCAAAAAAAAAGCAAAGAAAAAAACAAAAAAAATTAAAAAACCAAAAAGAAAAAAAAAAAAAAAAACAAAAAAAGAAGAACCACACACACACCAACAACAGAACAAAAAAAAAGAAAAAAGATAAAAACGAAAAAAAAAAAAAAAGAACAAAGGAAAGAAAAAAAACAATAAAATAAAACTAAAAATAAAAGGCTTCGCCACGTCATATCCGCTCGGAGCAACGACCGGCGGGGTTGCCTTCGCAGCGGGCGCAGCCGCCTCGTCAGAGGAGCTCTGGACATCTTTGGTAGGGGATGACTCGGCAGCCTCATGCGGCGCAGCGTGCATTGCATCAACAGCGCCCGAATCGACCATCATCGGGTCCCCTTGTGTCGGCGTGCTCTCCGCTCTGGCTGGGCCAGGCGGAGGCTTAGGTGCACTCGCCGCCGCGGCTGAGCCGGACGGTGGCGCAGGGGGAGTAGGCAGCCTGTTTCCACCCGCAATCAAGTTGCCCTCAGTGCGAGGCTGAGAACGCTTGCTCTTCGCGGCAACCACAGGAGTAGGGACGAAATCTGGTTTCGTGTCCTTGATATGGTCAACAACAGTGGCTGCAAACCGCTTCCACGGGTCCGACTACTCTCCTGGCTCGTGTTTCCTCTTTTTCTCAGCAAGCTTGTATATCCTCATTGCTGCGTCAATTTGCACATCCATTTCCTGCAAGCTAATTATCAGGATCCTCGACGACCGTCGGCTGATCGGCAACTGCGCGACGCCGTTCATGGAAGAAATTGCGTTCATTGTTGAGCGCGTTGCGTGCTTGCGTTCCTTCAAAGTGGCGATGTGAGACGTCTTTGATGGTCCGGAAAATATTAGACGCAGCGTCTTCCCCTTCTGGGGGCAGAGACTCCTCTGACGAGGGATCTCCGTCCGTCTGACTCGGGAGAGGCGCTGCAGGAATGCCCACCCTTTCATTGCCTCCGGGGCGATTAGAGCCCACATCCTCGGCAGTCTTGGCTTCTGTCTCAATTGCCGCGGCCATTGCCACGGGGCCTTCGGCCCGCGCAGCCGGTTTCACCCCGGCGCCACCTTGGGCAGACTGGGAAGACCCCGGATAAGCTTTAAAATGCTGTTGCTGAGGTGCCGCCTTGGGCGCAGCATCAGCTTCCTGGAGTCTGTAGTCAGCGCATGGCTGACGCTCAACGCTCCGCCTCGCAGTCCGGGGAGGGGGCTCAGGCGAACGGAGACTCGGTGTCCAAGTCGGCCTACTCGGGGGCGCAGGCCAAGCCTGGGGCTTGCCTTTCGCCGTCCCCGAGCCCGCCGGCTTGGCCGGTGGCTGCGCAGCCGTGGGCGCAGCATCAGCGGGCCTCGCCGGCGATCTCTCCTCAGTAACTGCGGTGCCCGCCGATCGAACTGAAGGGTTGTCGGCTCCAGCATCGATGCGAGCCACCTTGGCCGGTGGAGGCTTCGGGCCCTTGGCCACTGAAGTATCCAGAATCAAGAGATGCGAGCCCTCCCAGCCCCCCTTCCCACCGAAGTCGAACCCTCCATCGAACGGCACATCCCCACGATGTTCCCCTTCTTCATCCACGCCCTGCGGGAGAGAGGGCGATAGACGATGCGCCGTGACTTCTTGACTAGACCTCGCACGCCCACGGAGGAAAGATGAGGGAGATCTGGAATGGTACATTCGACGATGCACCGCGAGCTCAGGACTAAACCTCGCACCTCCACGGGGCCAACCGCGGACCTGCACACGGCTAACGGAGCAGATCCTGTATGACTCAATCCGATTCCTCCTCCTCCTCTGATCTCCCTCCTCCTCCCCCTTCCCTTCCTACAGTCCTTTCCTCCGCCCATCCTTCTCCTGCTCCTCCTCCTCCTCCTCCTGCTCCTCATCTCCCTTCTCCTCCTCCTCCTCCTCCTCCTCCAACTTTTCCTCCCCCTCCTCCTCCCTCCTCCTCCTCCCTCCTCCTCTTCCCCCCAAAAGCGTTTTCCTTTCGCCAGTGGGGGTGTTCTTGTTCTCATCCGTCCAGCCGATCTCCTTCAGCATGTGGCCCTCGCCCCACCACGCGCCCCTCGTGCCCTGCGTCTCGGTCAAACGAATGGCCGCCTTTTTGCAATACTCGCACCACTGGAAATCGCCTGACGAGAGTAAACACATGGCATGGCATTGCCTCTTCCCTCCCCCCGAGGATCCTCCATTTCTCCCCCCTCCTCCCTTTCCCTCTCCCTCCTCCTCCCCCTTGGTTCCTCCCCCATGTTCCCCCTTTGCCCCCCCCCCTCCTCCCCCTGTTAACCTCAGGTCGCCAGTCTTCTCCCATTTCTTCAGCCACTCTCTCTCTCTCTCTCTCTCTCTCTCTCTCTCTCTCTCTCTCTCTCTCTCTCTCTCTCTCTCTCTCTCTCTCTCTCTCTCTCTCTCTCTCTCTCTCTTCTCTCTCTCTATATCTCTCTCTCTCTCTCTCTCTCTCTCTCTCTCTCTCTCTCTCTTGTTCCTAGCGCGATCGAATTCCAACCTGACCTCGTGCGGCTCCTTCGCGAGACGGGCCCTGGGGATCGAGCGCGCGGGCCGTCGGCGCGCCGACGGGGGTGGCGCGACCGCGCGTCTGCCTGGTCTCACAGGTTCGCACCAACCCCTAAACGTATGCGTATATATATATATATAACGTCACCCAAAGTCCGGAGGCGTTGCATGGCGTTCTCGTGTTCTTTCTGGGACTCGCGCCGTTCCTTGGCGCGTGCTTTCTGGTCACTGGTCTGCGTGGGCCTTGCTTTCGGCGGCCCTTCTCCTTTGTTGGCTGCCTTTCCCATGGCCTGGGCTGGAAGCATTAAGTGTGCGTGCGTGTGCGCGCGCGTGCGTGCGTGTGTGTGCACAGTGTGTATGTGTGTGTGTGCGCGCGTGCGTGTGTGTGTATGTGCGTGTGCGTGTGGCGTGCGTGCGTGCGTGCGTGCGTTGTGTGGATGTATGTGTGTGCGTGCGTCTGTGTGTGTTTGTGTGTGTTTGTGTGTGTGCGTGCGTGTCCGTGCGCCTTCCTTGAGCGCGCGTGTGCGCGCGTGCATCTAGGTCGATCTGTAGCGCCTTTCGCTGGCAAGGTCCAAGTCTGACGCGCGTCGTCGGTCGGTCGATCGGGGGCCCGCGCGGGCGCGGGGGGGGCAGCCAGAACGGTGGGGGGCGAACGTCGGCACTTCGGCCGGAGCGACAGGTTGGGGCCCTCCTTCTATAGATGTGCTTAAAGTGTACCCACACATGTATGTGGATATAACTATATATATATATATATATATATATATATATGTATATACATACATACATACATACATACATAAATGTACGTATACACGCACGCGTGTGCTTAAGTGATCTCTATGTAGACAAATGTATAGATATGTACATATAACACATTTTTCATGTCGCTGCAATGCCCAAGACTGCAAACCGCCGTTTTCGCCTGCTGCAAGCGCCCTGCGCTGGCGGCCAGCGCAGTGGCCGTGGCCGATCTGTGTTGCGCGTGTAATAGCAGGAAGCGGGGGGGCGGGGGGGCGGGGGGGGGAGGGGGGGCGGCGTGCCTGCGCGCGGCGGGCTGCGCCCGCGGGCGCTAGCCGGGCCGATCGGAGGCAAGCGGCGCCGCCGGCGGGGCGGGGCGCCTGCTCGCGCGCGTGCTCGCGCCAATGCGAAAAGGCGTAGGGATCGCGCGTCGCGAGGGAAGGCGACGGGGGACGGGGGGCGGGGGACTTAGGCGCGCGGCACTCCACGCGCGCCGACCATAAGAAACGTGGAAAACGTAGGAAACGTCAAAAACGTTTGTTTTTGTATATATATATAACCAAAAAACGACACGAACATTAACCTTTGGCGGGACACGACATGACGCCGTTAACAACCGTTATAAAGTTACTCTTTTGTATAAATAAACGAGCGCGAAACGTCACGACGGAACTGAACAAACGTTAACAAACGTTACGCACGTTAAACAAACATAAAAAATAAACAATAATAAATGTGACGAACATTAAAAACAAAACGTCGAAAGAACTCACGACGAACGTTACAACGTCACAAACTGTCACAAACGTTAAAAACCGGTTTTTTATGAAAAACGATATGAATAAACAAACGTCGTCGAAAACGTGTTACGACTAGAGGTTACAAAGTTGACAAACGTTTACAAAACCGTTTATATATATATACTGATATATATATCTATATATATGGATGAATCTTTATAATATATATATATATATATATATATCTTCTCTATATATATCTATATAATATATATAAAAAAAAAAAAAAAAAAAAAAAAAAAAAAAAAAAAAAAAACAAAAAACGTTACAAAACATTAAACAAGCGTCGAAAAACGTCGCGATGAACGTTACAAGCGTTGCAAACATAACAAACTTTTTATATATATAAAAAAAAAAAAAAAAAAAACCAAATATCTACGTTTGCCAAACGTTAAAACGTTACAACGTCCACACGTTACAACATTAAAAAAAAAACGTTACAAACAGTAAACAACGTATGAAAACATCACGACGACCGGTACAAACGTCACAAACTCACTAACCTTAAAAAAACATGTTAAAAACCGTTGCGGACATTAAACAACGTCGAAAACGCTAATTGTGTCTATGGCTAACGCTACTAGATGCTTTATCGCTCTGACGACGAACGTTACAAACTTTTTTTGTAAAAAAACCTTTTTTTTGTTTTTTGGGGGGGGTTTAAAAAAAAAAAAAAAAAAAAAACAAAAAAAAAAGGAAACAAACCAAAAAAAAAAAAAAAAAAAAAAAAAAAAAACCTTAACCGAACCTAGAAAAACGTCACGACGGACATTAGCAATCGTTACAACATTAAATATATTTTATATATTGTTCTGGCCGATATTATTATTTTATATATATATATGTATATGATGAAGTGAGAGACTTCGAGCGGGTATTAATGTATAGTGTTGGTCCAGCCATGTTCTTCAACAGCAAGCGTGCTTCCATAGCTTTTCGGGTCAACCGCAACGATGACGGCCTGAGGGGCCAAGTTCGCGGTGGCCATCCAGGGAGGTCACAGATGTCCGACGCGCGCTGATGGTCCCTCCTCCGCCATCGGAGCCCGGCAGCGCCGCGAGCGCGTCGCCGCCAGAGCCGAGCCCCACCGTGAGCCTCGGGTGGTGGCTAGCGCCGCGGGCGCTCGGCGCCCTGGGCCTGCTCGCCGCGATGCTGGCGTGGCGCGCCGAGACGGGCCGCGGGAGCCTGGTGCGCCTCGGCCTGGGAGCCGCGCTGATGGCCGTGGCCGCCTTCTGGGTCGCCGTCCAGACGGTGCGCGGCTGGTGGCGCGCTGCCAGCGGGCATCAGGCCGAGGTGGAGGCCCTTCGCGCTCAGCTGGCGAGCCTCTCGCTGGACGGAGGCCAGGCGAGTGGCCCGGAGGCGAGGGTTGGCGCGGGCGCGCCCGAGCTGCCAGCGTGGCCGGCGCCGAGCGCACCCCACCAGGCCTGGGGCAGCCAGGAGTGCCGCCAGCCCCCCCCCACAGCGTGGACCCCGCCATGGACGCGTTCCACGCCTTCGCCGCGGGGGGAGGCTGCACTGGGCCGCTGTCGTGGACTGCAGCACCGTCGGGTCTGCCAGCGCAGCCCGAGGCGGGCGCGGGCCCGACCACGACAGCGGTCCTGCCGACGGTGCCTGGCGGTGGTCCAGGCGGACCTGGGCTACAGGCGGCCGCGGCGGCAGCGGCTTGCGCCAAGAAGGTGAAGGAGGCTCTCGTGATGCTGCATGCGGGAGCGAGCACTGACCCATGGTGGGGACGTCGCTTCTGGAACTTCGTCCACCAGCTGGAGCAGGCCGGGGAGCTGAATCCAGGGGTACGGGCCGCCCTCGCCGCTCGAGGCTATGTGGGAGCGGAGACTCGGTCGGCCCCCGACGTGGAGTCTCTGAAGACCGTGCTGGCAGGATTCGAGAACATGGAGTCGTCCAACACGTTCGATGGCACGTTCGGAGCGCCCGCAGCAGCCGCAGGAGGAGCCGAGGTGGATGCCTGGGCCCATTCGCTGCCGCCAGACTTCAAGAGGGCGGGGATGGAGATCTATCGGAATATTCGCGCAGCTGGGAGTACGAGTATCAGACATTGGCTTCAGTCCCAGTTTTCAGGATATCGAGGAGGAGAGCAGTGGCAGTCGCTGTGGAGCACAGCGGCGACATTGGACTTCGAGCTAGGCAAATGTGGGAATGATCAGGAGCTGATGATCTGCCTCAACACGAATGATAATGTGGAGATTGGGCTGCGCCATCTGTCGGCCTACGTGTACGAGTCACGCACACACGACAAGGCTGGCGCGGCTAGGCTGAGGGCAGTCACCGCCCCAGGGAGCGGGATAGACATCGCACCGGGCTGGCTCATCACGGAGGCAACGACACACAGCAAGATGGAGCACCAACGGGCTGAACGAGTGGCAGCAGAGCTACGACGACGGAGCGGCGGCAAAGGGAAGGACAAGGACAAGGGCCGTGGTCGTGGCGACAAGAGCTCGGGAGGCTGACGCCTACCGGGGCCCCTTCATCATGAGTCGCGGGGTGAAGGGGTGCGAGATGCCCGTGCAGGGCAGCGACACGTTCGGTTCGAGGAAGTTGATCGAGCCCCCCCAGGCACGCACTGCTCAGTCCTCGCTCATGGCGGGTCAGGGAGGCCAGAGGGTACCGGGCTGGGGGGAGCCCCCCAGTCACGCACTGCTCAGTCTCATCCGCCGCCGAGCGAGAGGACCAGAGGGTACCGGCCTCGGGGGGAGGAAAGATGGATTGCCAAACCAGATAAGCCTAGTGAAGATGCGAAGTTCAGCTACCCTCAGAGTTTCCTTTCGATATCTGAAATGGCCTCTGTTTTCGGTGCCAGCGATGCGGTCCTACCAGTTCCACTTCTTGCACAGCCAGGTCGTGTGTCGGTGCGTTCGGGTCGGAGTAGGCAGAGACTACATCGGAAGCAGATGGTTAGGAAGGTCGCCAATCGGGTGCTCAGTGCTCTCAACTCGACCTACCTGGGCAATATGAAGCAGCAGACCACACCATGGCAGCAGAAGTTTAGCAATGAGATGATGACGAACTCTGCTGTCGGGCGGGTCCAGGCGCGGGCCATCCAGCACGCAAAGGACCAGCTCTATGTTCGCCGGCTGTTCCCAGTGACAGGCGTACAAGCGACGTGTGAGCTACTGAAGTTGGACCAGATAGGCTACAGGAGAGTGCGCAAGAGAGACGTCCACACGGAGTTCATTGCCAACAGAGTGGACGAGGTGACGACGCTGAAGGTTGTCCCGCTACTCGAGGCGTTGCCGGCCGATGAGGCAGAGTACTACGAGAAGGAGGAGAACGTCGTCGAGATGGCAGGCAAGTCCATGCAGCACGTGGAGGAACTTGAGAGGCAGTATGGGTTCTTTGGGGGCCAGATGGAGCAGTGGATATCTTATTTACATCGTGATGACCTACCGCCGGGGCTGTGGGTATTTAGACCGAGGAGCGAGGTGATGACGATCAATGGAGTATCAGCGGTCTTGAAGAAGGACGGCTTTAAGTTGAGAAAGCTCATCATGGCAGTGCCCACGAACTACCTCTGGAGTGATGTGCGACGACGTGGTGAACACGGACTGGGCGGAGGAGGAGCGCTCGCTATGATGCGAGCGCCAGGCATGGAGATTCATATGGCGCGGTGTGATGAGAGCAATGCATTCTCTTCGGTTCTCTTGCCTGAGTGGATGTGGAAGTGGATGGCAACTCCCGCCATCCCAGCTGCAGCAGTATGGTCCTTGTTACCCGTGGACATGAGGAGCGGTCTCCAGGAGTGGTCTCTAGTGTGCCCTTGCTACACCAGGCTACCGATGGGGTTGTCTCATGCCGTTCACATCCTGATGTGCATCAACCTGGAGGCAGTGGGGAGGACGCTGGCGAGGTCGGCCGCCCTAGGAGAGCCCAAGGAGAGCCAGTGGATCGATCTTCCGGACGAAGCTGTCGTGGAGGACGTCGAGTGGGTCAAGAAGCAGGCCTTGGGCCGTGCTGAGCGGCGTCAAGAGGCTGGGCTCTCCCCCGAGGCCTTCCTGGTTAAAGTCCGTGAGCTGAAGCAGGAGCGTCACCGAGTGATCATCGTGCTGCACGCGTTCGCGGGCGGCCGGAGGAAGCTGGACATCCAGCACTACGTGGAGGAGTTTGCCGTCGAATATGGGGTTGCGATCTTTTTCTTTGGAGTGGATCTTGCCTTTGATCATAGGTGGGATCTGGCGGACCCCAAGCTGATCGCCATGCTGCTGGATATGATCGAACAGGGCCTCATTGACATTATCCTTGGCGCCCCCCCCTGTGCCACGTGGAGTAGAGCGCGCTTTCACGGAGGAGGTCCTCGTCCACTCCGATTTCGGTCGGAGCCGCTGGGCAGGAGCGACCTGTCGAAGGAGGAGCGCGCGAGAGTCACGGAGGCGAACGTGCTTCTCTTCAACCTGCTCGCCTTGTGCGACGTGGAGGAGCAGTACGGGGGGGGCTACCTGTTCGAACACCCCGCGGACCCGGAGGAGGAGCCGTACCCGAGCATCTGGGACCTGGAGGCAGCGAAGGGCATGCTGGGGCGACACGGCGTGCGTACCACCAGGATCGACCAGTGTATGTACGGGGGACCGGCCCAGAAGCCCACTACGCTGGCTTCGAACTTAGACGGCATTCAAGAGCAGGCGTTGCTGTGCGATGGGAGACACCGTCACGAGAAGGCCTACGGGAAGAACGAGCGCGGCATCTTCAGGTCGCGCCGGCTGCAGGCCTACCCGCCTGGCTTGTGCCGCATGATCGCCCTCAGTGTAGTCAGGACGGCGCTTCGGATGCTGACCACAGGCCGGGGACCAGGAGGGTGGCTCAGGACGGGGCGGGAGAAGCCGCGTCACACCCAGTGGAGCTTCGAGAGCGAGAAGGAGGGCCTCTTCGTGCTGAACGAGCTGTACCGCCGGGGCGGCGGTGTGAGGCTGCGCCCAGGCTTCCAGGCGATCTACGTGCACGTGGACGACGGGCTCAACATAGCGGCTTGCCGCAGAGGCGGGTCGGCTGACGTGGTGAGTGAGCAGATGATGCAGAAGGTCGCCGACGCCTGGGAGCAGGCCGGCTTCGTCGTCAACGAGCGCGAGAGGATCGAGGAGGGCTCGAAGATCGTGGGCTACGAGTTGCAGAACTTTCCGCCTCGCCTGAAGCTGGCTAGTGGCAAAGCCAGCTGTTTGGAGGCGGCACTTACGTGGATCATGGAGACGCCCTGGGTGGACGTGGAGCTGCTCAGGGCTTTGGTGGGTGTGTGGCTGTGGGGGGCGCTCTTGAGGCGCGAACTCATGGCCATCCCTGCCGCGGTGTTCGACCTGCTCGAGAAGAGGCAGGGTCAAGTCGCGTGGTGGTGGGCCTCCGCCCGCCGCGAGGTGCGCGTCATGAGAGACATGATCCCGATAATGTCGTGTGTCTTGGATCTACCGGCAGCGCCCGTACTCTTTGCTTCGGATGCGGAGGGCGCCAACCGAGTCGACCACGGCGGGTACGGCATCGTCGTGACGCCCATCACCCAGAGTGAGTCAGAACAAGTCATCGGAGCGGGTACGAGGCCTGGGCATACAGTTTCCAGGCTGGACGGCACGGTCCTCCATTTGAACCGTGCTGATCGAGAGCTGCGTGGCCGCATCCCGGTGTCACGCATCCCGCGTGAGCTGCTGCAGATCCCTCAGGAGATGTGGCACGAGCTGGACGCGGGACGCTGGCGCTCGCCTGACCACATCATCTTGGGAGAAGGCCGAGCCGTGGTCAGACTTTGTCAGGCGCTCTCTCTTCTTCCAGGAGCTCATGACCACGCTATCTGCAACATGGAGGATAATGAGCCGTTGTCCTCAGCAGCAGCAAAGGGGCGTTCATCGGCCCCGCATCTTAACTACCTGCTGAGGAAGATTAGTGCACTTTCAGTGGCAACAGGCATCAAACTATACCTACCCTGGGTGGACACCGCACACCAGACAGCTGATGAGTTGTCAAGGAGGAAGCGGAGTGGCTTGGTGCGCTCGGCGGGTCGGACCTCGTCGAGTCGACCCTGACCAGGCCGCGCGGGTGACTGAGAAGACTTTAGAAGTATATCGCAGCGCTGGGCTTCGGTTTTCGACCTGGGCCCTCCAGCGCGGCCTGCGTCCCAGCGGTGCTGACGAATGGGACGACCTTCTAGTTGAGTTCAAAAATGATCAGATTGAGAACCTCACTCCAGCGAAATTCGTGGATACAGTTGCAGCAGTTGAGTTCTTCTTCCCTCGCATGCGGGGGAGACTGTTGTGGAGCAAGGCTGTCATTGCAGGCTGGGAAAGAAATGTTGGACGCAAACATACGGTGCCTCTTGGGAAGTTGCCTGGTAAGCTCCTCGGGGTTCACATGGCCGCCAGAGGGAACCCGCGTCTGGGCCTTGCTCTCATCGTGCAATGCCATACGGGCTTACGCCCCTCGGAGCTCTTGGGAATACTACTGGAGGACCTCATCTTCCCTCGAGACTTGGGCGAGAACATCAACATCGCCTCGGTCTCTATCGCTCTTGGGGCTCGTACGGGGACAAAGCTCAAGAGGCCCCAGGTGGCGCGCATATTCCAGGAGGACAGGGACATCATGGAGGTGCTTGAGGAGATCACGAGGGCCACCCCAGCACTCCGCTCTTCCCCTTCAGCCTAGCCCAGTATCGTAAGACTCTCAAGGACACCGAGGGCTCGTTGGGCCTATCTATGGGTTGGGGGCCTCACAGCCCTAGAGCAGGATGGGCGAGTGACTCGAGGGCCGAAGGGCTCTCGTTTGAAGAAGTTCGGGAGAGAGGGAGGTGGATCTCAGATGGGAGTTTGCGTATCTATCTTGACATCGTCGGTGCGAGCCACATCCTCACCCAGCGAAACACGAAGGGCTTTGCGCAGCAGCTGCACTGGCTCAAGAGAGGGTGGCGCCAGTACTTTCCTGCGTTCGTCTGGGGAGCGCACCTTCCTCCAGGATATGGCGCCCAAGGGCTATGTCAAGGACAAGAACACTGGGGGGTGGATCAAGGGCCCGGACTTGACGGAGGAGAACGTGCCACCACTGCCGAGCCCGCCTGGGACACCGTCCAGTTGGGTGCAGTGCGTCAGTGCTCCGCCGTCAAGGGCCACGTCGCGGACGGCATCGCCGGGGGCAGTTTCGCTCGTACTCACGCCGCCCAAGGCCAAGAGCCCGGGTACGCTGCCGCCCGCCACTGTGCTCGCAATCCCACCTCCAGAGGCAGCGGGCCAGCCGATGACAGGCAAGCTGCAGTTCTACGCACAGGCACCATGCAAGCCGCAGCAGACCAGGGCGCAAAAGGGAAGCTACCTCAAGTTGGTTGTTGGCTACAGTAGGGTGTTCCAGATTCTCTGCGGCCCGTGCTTCGTGCCTGCCATCATCCTCATGGTGCTCGTCGTCAGTTTCCCGTCGAGCCTCTTTCCTAACATGTCCAGGGGTGCCCAGGCTGCGGCGTCCCTGGTGGAGGATGTGGCAGGCGCAGGTGGTGCTGTGGCCCTCGCGGCCAGGAACCTGACTTTGGCCGTGAGTGGGGTTGCGCTATCAGTTGCAAGAAACTCTGCTACGTTTGTGGATGAAGCGTGGTCTGGGATAGATCTGCTGGGCTGCCGCTTGAACGTCACAGGCGGCCGCTTCGTCGTTGACATTGGTGCACGCTCTCGTCCCAGTATGATGAAGGAGCTCGAGCGGGGGCTGTCCGTGGTGCCAGATGACCTGGCAGTGGAGTTGTGGGGTTCCATTAACGCTGTATCTGTCAGGGCGCCAGTGGCGGCGCGGCTCTCCTCCCAGTTCAATTTCACGGAGAGCTTCTTCATCTGGGATTGGGAGGTACTGTTAGTGGACGATGAGGTGCTGGCAGTACGATATTATCTCGCTAGATTGGGATTTGAACTTCAGTGGGCTAATCCGTTGTGGGCACTCACAGGGGCCGATCCCGGAAGAGAGCTGGAGCGCATCACGACGAGAGTCAAGGATGCGATAGAGTCGGCAGTCGACGCCTCCGTGCTGCGGACACCGCTGACCGCGCAGGAGGTACTCCAGTTTCCCACCGCTCGCCCTCCCTTTTGGTTCTGTCTCGGCCGGTGGGCCCACACGCAGTTCGATTGGTTATGGTACGCAAGCGGTGTTTGGCTCTGAGGTTCAGTGGGTTTCAAAGCCATAGGAGTGGCAAGTCAGTCTTCGGGCCGCTGCAGAACGCAGAGCCCGAAGGGTACCTGAAAAGGTCCGAGCCGGCAGGCCACGACCGAATCCGGTGCCATGCCTGAAGCAGCTGTGGTCGGAACCACGGGGCGCCTCTATCCTCGGGGCACAGGAGAACAATCTTGGGCGCCTGTATGATCGGATACCGGAGTTTGGCATTATCTCAGAGCGGACATGTTGTATACGTTATGGAGTTCAGATTTCCCTTGATGAATCGGACGAGGTCAAATACAAAGGAGACCCTCGGCCGAGGGAGTTTAATTGGAAGCATGTTGCGACACGTCTGAACTGTGATCGACAGGAGATATGGCTTTGGTCATTTCGTGGTCTGTTGAAAAAAGGAGTTGATTATCGAGATAATCGTGAGTGACGCTTGCTGTTGTTTCCTATTCTGCACAGGCTTCGCCTTGGCACGCCCTACCTGTACAGGCTTTGCCTACTCGTCCCTAGCTTTTCCCTTCCTTGCCCCTGACCGCCGTGGGGGCGGTGTGGGGGTCGGGTGGGTGGGTCTCCAGAGGCTTTAGGAACTCAATGCGTTTTGTACATTATGATGAAGTGAGAGCCTTCGAGCGGGTATTAATGTATAGTGTTGGTCCAGCCATGCTCTTCAACAGCAAGCGTGCTTCCATAGCTTTTCGGGCCCACATTTCCCTTGATGAATCGGATGAGGTCAAATACAAAGGAGACCCTCGGCCGAGGGAGTTTAATTGGAAGCATGCTGCGACACGTCTGAACTGTGATCGACAGGAGATATGGCTTTGGTCATTTCGTGGTCTGTTGAAAAAAGGAGTTGATTATCGAGATAATCGTGAGTGACGCTTGCTGTTGTTTCCTATTCTGCACAGGCTTCGCCTTGGCTTCGCCTTGCACGGCCCTACCTTAGGCGTTGCCTACTCGTCGTCCCTAGCTTTCCCTTCCTTGTTGCCCCTACCGGCCCCCGTGGGTCGGTGTGGGGGTTGGGTGGGTGGGTTTTCCAGAGGCTTTAGGACTAATGCGTTTTGTACATTATTATGAATAGATATAATATATATAATATATATATATATATATATTATATAGTATCTCATCATCCTTCGTTCTGTCGATGTGAATACAGACAATATATATATATCTATTATATATGTATATATATATATATATATATATATATATATATATATATATCATTATTATATATATATATCTATATATATATATATATATATATTATACTATATATATATATCATATATATATATATATATATATATTAACCACACAGAATTCACACACACACACACCATATATCTATATATATATGATATATATATGATATAATATATATATATATAAGACATAACATGCATTTACATTTGTACATACTTACATACATACACAACACACAGTTGACACACAGACAACACACACACACACACACACACACACGCACAACACACACACACACACACACCACACACAACACACACATATATATATAGATAATATATATAATATATATATTATATAAACACCAACACACGCCACAACACAACACATCCCACGACACACATACACACCACACACTATATATAGATTATCATATATATATAATAATAGATATATATAATATTATATATATATATATATATATCAGTATTATATAGTATGTGTGTGGTTGTGTTTTTATGAGTATGGTTTCGTTCGGTCGAAGTTCGCGCTGTCCGCGTTATTATATGTTTCGTTGCAGTGTTTTTTAATCATAATTCATTCTCGAGTGCTATTATTGATTGTATTTGTGTTTGAAGAGTATTCTAATGTGGGTTACGCTTAGTTATTTATATCTACAGTTTATAAAGCATCAGATACGCCGAGATGTATTTGAATTCAAACGTATTGAGAATAATTCAGTTTGATCAGTGACCTAGAAAATGTATAGAATTTTCAGAGTAGTACATACAAATTTATATGGTTTATTATTTTTTTTATACAGAACCATTATTTTAAGAACAGGTTTCTGAGTGTTTCGATTCGTATATTCATGTAGGCATAGTTCGAATAGTGTGTTTATCCGTCCAATACGATTCGAATCATATTGAAAATGTTATTACGAACAAAATAAATAAGAACATAGAGAGGTATGTGTGTATTTAGATTATGTGTTGTTCCTATTTGTCAAGAATCGATCCGAAAAAAAAGAAAATGGAGGGAGTTGTTTGCATTCATATATTATTTCTATTAAGAAAAAAAATGGTTCATATAAAATGAACGAATGTAAATAAAAAAGGATCAATTTCTCAATGTTTCATATTTTAGTCTGTAGTGTAATTTAGGAGGTGACAGTCTAAGGTCGTGCAGGGTATATCGAATCCAGATGTTTTCGTATGTAAATGTTTCAATACCAGCAACAGTGTTATAAATAAAAAAAAAATATTCGAAACCGTAATTTTAAATTTCAGTGAGAATTGTAAGAATAGTTTAAGAAATTAAAATAAATTATTTTATCGAATCAGTTCTATAATATTGGGCATAACCAATGTGAGTTTATATTCTATATTATTGAATGGTTGTTTATTTCAGAAATATAAAGAGATTCAGAAGAAGTTGAGTGATTTGTGATTAAGTTCGATGTTTGTGATATTAACACGCATAATTCCAAAAGAAAAATGAATCATATTACAGTTGTTTTGCAATATAGAAGTATGTATTCCGTATGTTATATTTAGTTTGTATGAATACATATTCATGTATAACATCGAATATTTGAGTTACGAAATAGTTTCGATTATGTCGAAAGATTCAGTTGTAAAATATTCCAGACGCGGTTAACGTCGAATTCTAATAATTAGATCTAAGATAATTTCCAATGGTTCTTAATTCGGAACGTTTAGTTAAGTATGTAAATAGTATTTGTGTTGAAACAAGCAGTACGTTTGAATTGTTAGCATTCTAGAATTTTTGGATTTACCGAGAATAGGAACACATATTATGTGTTGATTTGTGATTCGAGTTTCGTGGATATAAACAATTTTCATATTTGATTGTTTAGTGGTTTGTTGTTGTAGATATTATTACCATTATGTTTTTTTTTTTACAATTCTTGTGTGTTAGTGTTGATATAGACGTTGTTATTTTGAATATTTCTTGGTCATCCCGATTAATCTAGAGAACTATTTTTGTTGTTTCCAACGATGCAGAAGCATGTCTCGCGAGTTACAATCCCAGTGCAGGTTTGGCACAATTCTTTCTTTAGCCAGTGCATGAAAGCCGTTGTTCGTTGGCATGTTTCAAGTGTTGTAGGATATAGTTTCGGCGGTGCATTTTTTTTTCATATAGTTTAGGCATGGAAGGTTTCATTCAAATTGTTCAAGCAGTGATTTTTTGCTTGGTCAGACAACATTTTTGTTCGTGTTCAAAACTGTTTTGTTTTTTTTTTTGTTGTATTCGTTATTTCCATTTCCAGATTCGCAGTTTGGTTTTGCATCACATTTCTTTTGTACAAGAAGAAGGCGACATGATCGAGAAAGAAATTCATTCAGTTTCACAATTGTGTAAGTGTGTTCAGCGTATTTTCTTCTTTTTCTTTTCGCGTTTCTCGGTCGTTTTTGACTGGATCATTTGAATTCACGTACAATCCAGGCCATGGAGCCATCGATGCGATATTTTCATGTGTTTTACATTTGTTTCTTTCTCATTTCTAGCCGTTGCCGTATAGGTTTGTGTTGTTGAGATGTGGCCGGCGCCTTCCAGAGCGAATTCCGAACGTTTTGTGTGAAAGTTAGGTGTGTTTGGTTTTCCAATTCGTTTATGTAATGTTTTGGCTGCTTAGTTGGAGGTTGCTTGCGTCATTGTCGCAGGTGTATGTTCCAGAATTATTGAAATCATCGACATGATTGAAATTCATTTATCAGTGACGTTCGTGAGGCCATCGTCAGAATGTTGTCTCAAGAAATGATGCATGCTGATTTTCGTTTTTTTTTTTCTGTCATTTTCGATTGATGTGTTTACGTTCCAGTAGTGTCGGAGCTGCAGCCGTGGCAGTGGCAGTGGCCGTGGCAGTGGTTTTGCAGATAGTCTGGCCGGCCGGCAGAAAGCAATTTCAAAATGGATTCGTGAACTTTTACCTGGTTTTCCAGTTGGCTGACGAATAGATGTTCAGACCCAGCTTTGATGAATTCCGGCGTTTAGATTTTTTATTTAAGCTTGCGCGCCTGACGATTCCCTTCGGATTCTTGTGGCGACTAGCTCTATAGCTCATCTGCAGCTCGAGTTGAATGAAGAATAGTTGTTCAGCCCCCAGCGGTGATAGCAGACCAAGTTCAGGCGTCTAGCGCCTT
Organism: Prorocentrum cordatum; assembly: GCA_963575745.1. Taxonomy (NCBI): domain Eukaryota; class Dinophyceae; order Prorocentrales; family Prorocentraceae; genus Prorocentrum; species Prorocentrum cordatum. The sequence continues at coordinate 51,534 of CAUYUJ010000838.1, forward strand.
TATTCAAATTAGCGCGCAAGATAATTTCCTTCCGATTGATGTGTTGGACAGTTCTGAATCTCATTTGCAGCTCGAGATAAGGCAGAAAATTGTCGCCTTCTCTTGCAAATTAGCAGAGTACGGATCGGTTTCGGAGCCAGCTTTGATAGAATACCGAGTTCAGGCGTCTAGATATTTAAAGTAGCGCGCTTGATGATTTCCTTCTAGCTCATTTGCAGCTCGAGTTCAGTCAAGAAATTCATCACCATTTCCAAAAAAATGAGTGCGAATATTTTTGCGGACCTAGCTCTGGCAGCAGACCGAGTTCAGACATCTAGCTGCTCAAGACTTTCGCGCCTGACGATTCTAGACGTGCCTAGGCGATACCGCGCGGATTCAGAGTTGATGGGGTTTTTCATGGCGTAGTTTTGAGTTTTTTGAATGCGGGACATCATCTAGCCCACGCTACCCCTTCCGTTTTTTTCCTGGTCCATGCCGTTTTAACTTAAACATCCAGCCCTTGGATGCTCTGCTGTCATTAAACCTTGCACCTTTGGCGGTCAGAAGAGACATTGCCGTGCTTGTCATCCACAGGACTATGCTGTGCGTGGGTCCTCCGTCGTCTTCCGCTTCAGAGCTCAGCAATCGGCATGGTTCGTATTTACCCTGCTCCTGGATTTTATTGTCATGGCGGAGTCAGTGAGCGATTGTCAATCCCCTTTATCGGCCTTGCTCAAAGACGTCGCGCCGCGTTCTCCCGTCTGGCCATCGCTTTTTTTTTTCCGACCAGAGTGCCGCTCGTGCACCGCCCTCTGAGACGTTGCCGTGACTGGCGCGGCTGATCCTTTTTCCTTCTCGTTCTCCCCCCCCTCCCTCTTCCATCCTCTCCTTTCCTTTCTTTTCGCTCCGCCGTCCCGCCGCCTCCGCCGCTCGTCCGTCGTCGCCGGGTCCTTCCTCCTTTTTCTTTTGTCTTTTCTCCCCCGGCCGCCGGGCATGGAGTGCGCAGTGCGCGCTTGCGCGTTGCCGCCGCTGAGGCTTGGGCCTCCCCGCTCGCCTCCTTTTGTTTTCTCTCTCTCACCTCGTCGTCGGCCGTCTGCTGCTGCTGTCTCCCTCCTCCCCTCTTCCTCCCCACTCCCCACTCCCCTCTCCCCTTTTCCTTTCGTTTTCTCCCGTGTTCTTCTTATATTTTGAAGAGATGAACTTCCTTGTTCTGGCGAGCTCAGAGAACATATTTTGCAGATTCTAAGTTCGTACTTCTTTTCGTGCTTGTCTCCTCTCTTCCCTGGCCTTCCTTTTTCCTGCATGTCGCGCTATTTCGGTTCGCTGAGTTGTTTTTCATTTAGTATGCTTCGTCGCCGTGGTCTTGCTGGGCGTCGGGTGCAGCGTGATTGAGTTTTTTCTTTGATTTTTATTGCGCTTTCCACTGGGGCCGGTCTTGCCTGGCCTCCACAGGTTTCCAGTGTAATTGCGAGAGCACATCGTTGCAGAGAGGTGCAGCGGAAAAAAAATTGGCTTCTGGGGCTTCTGTTTTGTTGGTTTTCGCGTTCAGGGTTCTGTTGGCTGTCAATGTTGCCCCGGCTCGACGTCGGTGGCCCCGGGGCCCAGACAGACGGCGGGGTTCTCGTTCATGAAGTTGGCGACCGCGGCGACGCTGGAATTTTCTCCCTTGCGCACTTCGCTGAATAATCATCTGCGCGAAACCTCAGTGTCATTTGAACAGGCAGAATGAGCGAGAGAAGCCATTGGCGACATTTATTAGCGCTAGATTTCTGCATCGTACGGCAATGTTACGGGGCCATGCGGCAGAATATGCTTCCAATGCGAGGGGGGGCGGGAAGGGAGAGGGAGGAAGAAAGGGGAGGGGGGTGGAGGGGGGGCAACGATGGGGGCAGAGCGAGCGCCCAGGGAAGAAGCGAGCAGAAGAGGAGAGGGGGGCGCCAGATGCTCCTGGCGAGAGAATCGCCTGTGGACCGACCGCTGCTCAGAATTCACACTGGGAAGGGGCCGGGCTTGTTTGTCTCGCTCTGCGATCGTGCCGACGCCCTCAATCCAGATTGGCCTGCTCGTCTGGCGCGACTCTTTCTTGTAGATCTTGGTGATGCTTAATGGTCGCAGCGTTGGTCGCTCGCCGTCGAGGCGGGCGCGCTGGCGCCGACTGAGCCTGCGCCCAGTCCTTCTGAGCGCTCGCAAGCCCAGCCGGCAGCGCCGCAGCTGCTCGGCCGGCCATCAGCTGCATGGGCGCCAGCATCGCCCCAGCAACGCCTACCAGCGAGTGCAGCTGATGCAAGGGCGCTCGCCCAGAGTGCTCCATGTGCCCGAATCAGAGGGCCAGCGAGGAGCAGGGCTTCGACTTCTCGAAGCGCGGCGGCGTCCCATGCAGGTGCAGGTGCCGGGCGAGCGGGGGCGTCGGGCGCTTCAGCCGCCGCCTCTCGCCCTGCTACGCAAGGGGGGTTGCGAGGGGGGAGCTTTTGAAGAAGAAGAATAAAGAGGAGAAGATAAGTATAAGAGGGGAGAGAAGTGAGCTGGCAAAGGCCGCGGGGGCAGGGCCAATCCGAAGGGTGGCCGCGGCGGCGGCCGCGCCCGCGTGCTCGATTTCGACGGCGGCCGCGCCGCCGACCAGCAGGAGCGTTCGACTCGACTTGCGGAGGCCGCCGCTGGCGCGCGGCTGGCTGGTGCGCGCCGTCGGCCAGTTGCGGTATTATTTCCTCGCGTTCACCGTGTTCCTGATGGGCGTCCAGGCGCTGTCAGCCGCGGTTGCCGTCGTCGCATTCGATTCCGAGGCCCTTATGCATAGTGCAAATTCTCCATTGATGGCTGCAGCTGTCAATCGCGCGGGGTGGGCGCGCTGAACTCTTCGTCGCATTGTGTTGAACGTCTCTGGCGGCTACGTGTGCAGGGGTTTAGCGTGGGTCGGAGTCGCGCGCGCCGGGGCCGTCTTCGACGCAGGTTCGACTCGTAACTCCATTGGCCGCGGCTTCCTCAAAGCGCTGCTCAGGGGGTCGAAGACGGCCGACTTCGCCAAGGGCATGGGGCAGATCCAGCCGATGATTTGCAAGGCCTCGGAGAAGAGCCACGCGGTGACTGTCGACCGGGCGGCGACGGTGGAGGTCAGTTGTCGCGAGGATGGCGCGGCGAAGGCCGAGGCGATTTTTTGATCAGGTTCTCTGCCGTGAAGGACTGCCCGAAGGGCCTGCAGATTGGGAAGCCAACCGTAGACCGGTGCGGCTTTGTCTCGGACATGGGCCAGATCGAGCTTCGTTTGCTCGGACTTTTCTTCCCGACGGCCCTCCCAGGCGAGAGCGGCGACCCCGCCGCGCGCGCCCTCCTGCGCGTCTCGGACCGCGACGTTTTGGAGACGCCACCTGGCCGGAGCATCTTCAAAACTATCACTATGCGTGCGCCCCCAGAGGCGAGGTCGGGGAACCTCTGGATCGAACCTGGCCCTGACGTTCCCGATGGCATCCGGGTGATCGAGGGCCCCGTGGCGGTCGAGGACGGCTCGTTCAATGTGGGTCTGATCGCGCACGAGCGCGTTCATTTAGCACGTGGAATTCGCCTTCTCCGTGCTCGCCAGGCATCGCAGCGCGACGTCGAGGTTTTGACGGCTCTTGGTAAGGAGGAGTTCAGGAGCGCTGCCGAGATTTATCAGATGCGCCAGGCTCGGCATCGGGCTTGCCGGGAGTACGACGGGCAACGCGGCAGCTCAGTTCGGAGAGGCCCTGCTGCTGGTTCGACGGAGGCCGAGTTCTTCAGGACGTCCTACAAGACGCGCGGGAAGACGGCTCGCCGCGAGGAGCTCTTCCCTGACCTCGCGAAGGAATTTTGGGGGGGCAGGGGGAAGCGCCGGGCTGGGGTGCAGTTGCCTGGCCGAGAGTCGCCGGCTTGCTAGGGCGAGGGCGAGGCCCCCAGCTCGCGCGGAAGCTGCGCCAGAGGTTCCCGACGAAGGTCGCGCGGGTTTTCGCTGCGTGCCTATGGTTGCTTGGCTGCAACCCGCCGCGAGGCCAGGACTTCGTGGCCGACGTTAAGCTGTTCGCTGATGCTGCGCCCAAAGTGGCGAAGCCGTTCCCCCCGAGCAAGTTCGACGACCTGCGTCTTCGCTGCCGCGAGGACTTGGAGGTTGAAGAGGGCAGGGCTCTCTGGCCTCTTCCTGGCGAGCGGTCTGAGTGGGGCTCCCCGTCGTGCGTGGTCGACCAGGACAACGCAGGCTTGCTGGGTCTACCAGTGCGAGATGACCCGAACAGCTGCACCGGGGAGGAGGCGTGGCCAAGTTTACGATATGATGAATGTTTGCAGCGTGCCCACAATGTTGCCTTGCACACGCAGCTCGACTGCATCTGGGGTTTCACCCAGATAGCTTGCTCCAGAGGCTCAGCGGGCTTTCGCGCAGGTCACGAAGCGCGGGATGTCGCGCCCGTTCGTGCTCCTTTCTGCGCGAAGCAGGGCCCGGCGATCTTCCAGAAGCTCATGAACTGAACGTTTGGCGATGTGCGTGGGCCCAGAGACGAGGACGTCCATGTGGTTTTCATGGGCGACTGTGCGCTCTCTATCGAGGCCTACGACAACGACGCCGACGACGACGTGGTGGATTGGCACGTTGAGCATTGCGTCCGCTTCCTGTCGACAGCCCGCGAGAATATCATCCAGTTCAAGCTGGCGAAGAGCAAGGTCGCCCGCGAGTTCATTCACCTCTTGGGCTTCAAACTCGGTCGAGGTCTTCGCTGCGCGGACCCTGGCAAGGCCGAGAAGTCCCAGAAGTGGCCGAACCCCGAGACCGTCGATGACCTTGTGAGCTTTCGCGCGTACTGCAATTTCGCGCTCGAGATCATTCGGGATGTTTCCTCAATCGAGGTCCCGCTGAAGCGCTGCATGAGGAAGGGCGCGAAGTTCGCGGATTATTAGAAGGGGCAGGACGCCCAGCAGGCACTCGAGAAGCTGAAGCGTTCATTGGCCCGCGAGGTTGGACTCGCTACTTTGGATTACGCGGCCGCGGCTGACCCTCAGTCTGGCCGTCCGATCGAGCTGTGCGTGATCGCCTCCAACATTGCGTGGGCGGCTATTTTGGCCCAGAGGCGCGAGATGGATGGGCCCTTGCGTCCAGTTGCCGTTGTCGGGCGGGCCTTCGACGCTACCGTGCAGGGCTCGAGCATTTTCGAGCCCGGGTTCTGTGGGCTACGTGAAGTGCTTTCGGCTACGCACCACCTGATTTTGTTTCCTTTTTTGGGGGGCGTGGAGTGCGTGACGGGCGCGTTGTGATTTTCTTGGCGTGACCTTTCTTGCACACCATCCTCGCCAACCGCCGTCCTCGGCGTGTTGTTGTTATTTTCCCTCGTTCTTGATGTTTTGCTCCGCTTAAGTTGGTATTTTTGTTTCTCTCTCTCTCTCTCTTTCGCTTTATCTCTCTCTCTGTCTTTCTTTCTTTCTTTCTCTTTTTCTTTCTTTGCTGATGTTGCGAATTTACATATTTTTGTTTTGTCGCAATCATCAGACTTGTGTTTGCTGTAGGTTGTAGTCAGCTTCCTGCAGGGTTCGTGGAGTGTTTTTTTATTAGTGTTTTGGCCGTTTTTGGTTGGTCGTGTTTTTTTTATTGGCCGGGCCGCGGTCGTCCCCAGCACAGTAAGTATGCTATACCAACTGTGTCTTCCACTGTTGTTTATGCAGAGTTATTGGTACGCAGCTGCTTCTCGTCGTAGTCTTATGCCGCTGCCGTCCGAACTGTTTCGACGGGGGCCGCGGATGGCCGCCTGCGGTGGCATAGGACGAATATAGGCATTGCGAACCAAAGAACAAAACATACTATACTCGGGGGGGGGGGTACGAAAAACAATTGTCAAGCATCATGTCCGACATTCACAGGTACTTCGGAATTGTGCCAGGCAGGAAACGCGACAGCAATCATACCTCCAAAGTGTACGAGACCCGTCAGACAGAAGAGGGGGGAGACGCACCGGGAAGGAAAAGAGAGAAATGTGGAGGGCAACGGGGGCGGAAGTGGAGGGAGGGGAAAGGGAAAGAGCGAGAGAGAAGCGGGAGGCAGGAGACGAGGAATAATGAACGGCATCACCCGCAGAATGTGTCTCGGAGTTGTCTTCTTGTGTTGAGTGTGCTGAGGGGTTGTGTTTTGGCTGCCTTTAGGTAAGTTCATCATAGTGCAAAACGGTGATATTCCGACCGAGCGAGTGGTTTCCTTCTTATTTTTGAACAGCGGAAATTCCATGTTATGCAAGGGCGACTTTTTGCATGGTCCAGGTAATCTTATAACGTGTGTTGTTTATTCGGTTTGGTCTGATGATGTCCGTGATGGGGCCACTGGCACAGCATCATGCGGATTTTATATTGGCCATGTTATATTAACTGAAAGTGGACTGTGAGGTAACATTTGGGGGTGTACACTAAGCATGCTTGCGCGATTACACTTGTTGGGCGAATCGTTTGGTCAGTTATGATTTGTCTTGAGCGCATGCAGAAGAATATGCTGACGCGCAGCGCGCATTTGAAATGATTCCATTTTCGTTACGATTGCTGAATCGGGTTCAAGATAGGACCGTTTCAGGGCATTCTCTTGACCTTTCGCGCATTGTGGGGCCACGCGCTTCTGGGAGGCTTTCATGGGTCGTGTTTGGGCGTCTCGGGGCCATCCTGGAACCATCTTGGCATGCGTTTGGGTCCGTTGGATTTGACCGGGAATGAAGCAGGAAATCAGTGCTGGTCGGTCGTCTTGGCCACCTTTTCGCTTGTGTACGTGGTGGGTCGTGAACGTCTCCCCCTAGCATACGACGCGATAGTGCCACGCATCGCCAGACGAGAAACACATTTGTGGTGGGGGGTGGAGGATACACCAGCTGCCGTTCAAGCGCGACCACAGCACAAGCGTGTGCCATCAAATTTTGAGTGCAGCGCCGATTGCGTGGGTGATGTTCTACACGGGTGTTCTGAGGTGTGTTTTTGTGTGTGTGTGTGTGAGTGTGTATGTGTGAGTGTATTCGTGTGCCCGTAAACGCATCCGAAGGTACACATCGTCCAAATCATCATCTTTGCGACGATAGCTGGGTGAGACCTGCGCTCTGCGGCGACGGTGGTATTTTTGATCGGAAAGTAGCTTTGAGCGAATGGTTTCATGCTTGGTTCACTTGCATCGTCGGAACCTGAATCGAGAACTTCGAGGATCTCCTAAGCTTGGTATTCGTTTCCTCGATGGATGACAAGTTCTTCTAGTATAAGTGTGATTGTTTTGCTTGCCTTGTCTTGTTTTAATGGCACAAGGTTCGCACGGAATTCTTGGGGAGGGCAGTGAAGCATTTTTTGGGGACTGAGCCGTCGAAGCAGTGGTTCCCGGAGAATCCGGCCGCTGGCCTTTGCAGAACAAGGTCATCGACACGCCATGTCGCGACCCAGAGGGAGGTCGAAGAACCCGTGGCGAGTGGCCCGTGGTCGCAAGGCTCTCGCGGCTTCGCGAGGGGAGGCAGGTCATGAACGTGCGATCGTGTGACCCGTGGCCACTGGGCCCGATGACCATTGCGGCCGCAGTGGGGGGCGAGCGAGCCATCGAAATGCAAGCAGCGACCTGTGCCTTGTGGCAGGTGGACCTTCTGCCCCTCCTGGTCGCAGCGAGCGGGCTGGTGCTATCAAAACGCGCTGTCGTGAACCGCCGTGGCCCCGTGACCTTCTGGTGGCCGTGCAGAAGGAGCGTGGGTTGTCACAGTGCGATTTTGTGACCGTTGCTCCCGAAACAGAGCTTACACTGAAGGGGTTCAGGGGAATTCCCGGAACAGATGCCCTGTGTCCGCTCCGATTTCCATTGTTTGGCTGCCCATCTGTCCTTGCAGGCAACGCCGTGTGTCCCTGGCCCTGTCGATTGCCTTGCGCCGACGTCAATTTCTTTCGGCCCTGGCCCTGGTGCCTGCCTTGCGCTGGCGCCAATTTCGGTGGTTCGGTCCTGCGTCCCTGGCACCGTTGCTGACATTGCGCTGGTGCCGATTTCTTTGCCGAGGTCGTTTCCCTGGACGTCCATGGCTTTCTTTTTTTGGTTCGACTCCGTCTTTGCTCAGAGTGCGTGTTCTGCACGGGTCCCGATGCTCGGCTCGGCCCTGCTTCCGAGTGTCCTCCTGCCTTCGTGGTTGCTCAGCGTCATCGCTTTGTTGTGGTTTGGCATCGGCCCTGGCCCTTATGCTTGCGGCGTCGCCGCTCGTTGCCTCGCTTGGGCCCCGTCTCCGGGGTGCCCCTGGCCCGTCAGAGCTGCAGGTCAGAGCTGCACCTCGTCGTGCCAACGACGCCGCGGAAGGCCTCTCGTGCCACGGCGGCTGGCCCTTGTCCAGCGCCGCGCTCGCAACTGGCGACCCCTCGTGCGCAGGCTCGGGCAGCGGTGGTGCGTCCGCCTTGTCCGTGGCCGTCCGTGGCCCTGGTGCTTGACTTGGCGCTGCCGCCAGTTTCCTCGGCTCGGCCCCGTTCCCGACTGCCCCTGGCCTAGGCGCCTGCCTCCCGTCCTCGCCGGCCCTCCTCGGGTCGGCTCTGCCCCCGCCAGTCCCTGGCCCTGCCCGCTGGCGCTGCGTCGCCGCAGGCGTCCCCGATCCTGGTTCGCGCCTGCCGTCGCCGCCGGCTCTCTTGCTTCGGTCCCGTCCTGGGCTGGCACAGGCTCTCGGGTGTACGTGCCCGCCGCCGCCGCGGTGCTGCTCGGTTCGGCAAGGCTCCGCTTCGTCGCCAACGGGCCCGTCTCTTGTCATCGGCGTCACCCCAACATGCTCATACTATATGTGCGTCGCCCCTCCAGCGGCGACGCGCGCACCGAGGGATCTTGTAGCATATGCGTCGTGGCGTGCGCTTTCTGGCCAAACCGCTCGGAAAGCGACCCACTACAAGAAGGGTATACTATATGTTCGGGTCGGACGCGCGCCTGCAAGGAGGACATTTAGTACTAGTATGTCTCTGTGCGCCCCATTCGTCCTCGTCCTGGCTTTGTCTTGGTCTATGGCTCCCGTTGTGATTTTTCCCGTCGTGCAAGTATGTCTTTGTGCCTCCCATGTCAAGCTGCAGGCCCACGGCCCTCCCCTGGGTCGCGAGGAGGCGGGCGGGTCACCCCGAGCGCCGCCTGATGGGCCACCGCCGTCGTCGGCCCGTGGCCTCTCTCGTGGCCTCGGGGTGGTGGGCCCTGTCAGACGGCCGTGGTCCGTGGCCCCGTGGTGGCATATACGCGACGGTCCTCTCTTCGGAGGATGACAAGGGACCCATACATACCCTTCGCCCGCTTTTCCCTTTTCCGGCCTCCCAGGAGGCCCTCGTCGCCACCGCTAGATTCGCCTCGAAATTCTGGTCAGGACCCTCCCCGGGAGAGGTCGTGGGAGTAGCGGCATCGGTAGCTTGTGGTTTCCCCATCTCCACCTTTTTGCGCCATAGGTCGGCACCCCGCACCACGCAATCACGGGTGGTCATTTCCGCCCTTTCTATGTAATTCCGTACGCTGCGCGTATTCCCACCACCACCCCCCCATGAGGCGCGTCCGACGCTGGCACACTCCAGCTCGGACCGCATCGGCGAGGTTCTGCCCCCCGCCCCTCGATGTAATTGTGTTTCGCGGCGGTTAGCTGCACACCCCTCATGCGCAGATGTTCTCGGCGTGCAGCTGCTATCAAGTTACTTGTATCTTGCGGCGGTTAGCTGCACCCCCTTTTCCACTGCAAAGGTGCTATCCGCGGGTGGCACCCACCCCTGGACAAAACGGGTGACAGGAGACGCCCGGGCGCTGCTGCGGGCTGTCCGCGGTGAGGGACGGCGCGCCTCCCGCCGCTTTGGCCCGGTGGGTGTCCCCCATTGTGCCTCAGGGGTTGGCCCGCGGCGGCCGTGGAGGCCATGTCGGAAGACCTGTCGGACAGGCAGCTCGGAGGTCTCCCCCCCACGGGCCGACCCTCTGCGTTGTCCGCGGCTGGCATCGGTGGGCCTCTCCGCAGCAGGACGGCACTGTGGTGCTGGGGCAGTCGCTGGTGTCCACCGGCACTGGGGGTTGTATGCCCGAAGGCCTCGCTTTGAGTGTTGCAGCTTGGTACAGCCCGCGTCTAACGCATCGTCGCATCCACCCCGGGCCATTCGACGCAGGCGCCGGACTCGATGCGATGGGTGCCGCTGGCCCCTTCAATTCAGTGGTGGAGTTCGAGGGCTGCGCGCTGAGTGGTTCAGCCTTCCGCGTCTTTTGCCTCTTGTTTTCCACCGCCGGCAGCCCGGTTTCCCAGGCTCGTGCTTCTTAGCTAGCCGGGCTGGCTGCTTGGAGTTTGGCGCCGCACGGGCGACTCACTCCGTTGCACTCGCACCCGCGGCCGCTTGTACACTTTGGTATACTGGGCGGCGCCTATGTGCGTCTGCTGGTGAAGGCAGAGCATTTTGTTCAGTGCATGTGCAACTGCACGCTTGCTGTGCAGGTGCGATACGGCCTGCCAAGTGGCGGTTGGGGTCGCCAATTCGTTTGTGCCGCCCGCCCCGGACATTGCCTCTCGCCGCCAGACCGTTGTCGCGCGGCCGCAGACCAACAAAAATATTCCCACCACCCGTCAATCCCCAAAAAATGCCCATGCGAGCTGTCCTGATCAGGGATGTGGGCTGGGGAAGCCGTCGTGCCCCAGGAGTGGGAGGATGGATGAGGGAGGGCCGAAATACACTCCTACCATTGCGACTGGCACCACCTGGTCTCGATGCTGATCTGAAGGATTCCCTCAGCTTCTGAGGGCACGTCCCTGATATTCTCGCCGCCCTGGGCCGGTCAGTCTCTAGGACGGGGATCAGCTCGAGGCTGGTTACAGGGTTTTTTTGGGGGCTGCTGGTGCGCGATCTTGTGTGCGACCGTGGCCTCGTGTTCAGTCGGGTCTGTGGAGGAATATTCAAAAAACAGTTACAACATAGGCTGGGGACGATTTTTGGATCCTGCTGCACTATTTTTGAACATTTTTGGAGTCCTTCTTTTTTCCTTTGCGCCCGAAATCCGCCTGCAGGAGGACGTGCCCGACGGCAGCCTCGTGGCCCCGCGGCCCCTCGGTGCCAGGAGGCCGGGCGAGGAGTGCGAGCGCGGGCCTCGCGGCGAGCTCGTTGCCCCGCGGTCCCGCGGCCTCCCCCGCCCGCCCGAGAGGAGGCCTGCGCTCTCTGGCTCGGCCCGGGGCCTCCCCCCGGGGCAGCGAGGGGCTCGGGCGATCGCGCGGCGCGCCCTCGCGATCTGGCGCGGTCTCTGTGGCCCAGTGGCTTCGTGGCCGAGAGATCAGTATCGTTGAGCCAATCCCCATCCCCATCTCCATCCCCATCCCCATCCCCATCCCCATCCCCATCCCCATCCCCTTCGAGACCCCCACGAACTTACCACCCCGGTTGGCGATGCACCCCTCGAAACCCGAAGGGAACGGCCTGTATCCCCTATCTAGGGGCCCAAATCGGCCAGTGGGGCCCAGGCCACGCCGCTGGGGATGGGGATCGGTTAAACGATACTCATTCGGCGCGGTCTGTGTGGCCCAGTGGCCTCGTGGCCGAGAGAAGCGGGATGGCCACGAAAGCGCCATCTCTCTTGCTTCCCGGGTAGCGCGTGGAGGGCCATGAGGGCTGGAGATCAAGAAGCCGGAGCCGCAGGGTAGCCGCCTAGCCCCAGGGATCCTTCCGGCTTCCGTGAAAGCACCTCGGCGCGAGTTGCTCGAGGCTGCATCGTGTCCCGAGAGACCTTTCGAAGCCTTTCCCAGCACTTTTTTTTTGTCTGCGGGTCGAGAGCGAGCCTCTTCCGGAAAAAAGCTAGGTGGGCCGCGCAAAGCACTAATTGGGGAGGCAGAGCGCAGGCGGGCGGGGCCTCAGGCGGCCGGAGGGCAAGCCTTTCCCAACACGCGAGCCCGGAAGCTCTCCAGAAGGTCCTTCGGGAGCTCTCTGCGGGTCCTCCCAGAGTCCTTCGACGGGCCCTTCCCGCGCCCCCTCGGGCGGCCTGCTATCTGGGTTTTGGACCCCACAAGTCCACCGTGGCCCGAGGTGGCTCTGGCGCCGCGGCCGCGATGAGTGGCGGGCGCCCAGCACCGAGCACTGCACCAAGCTCGGGTAAGTATATTGGTGTCGTGTGCTTCGCCTCACACGGCGCCATCCACCAGGTTTGAACCGCCATGCGAGTCGTGCTGACGGGATCGCGAAACTCACAAGACACGGCACCATGCACTGAGCAAGACACACGGTACCTCGCATTGACGGCATCTGGCAATTAGTTACGGCACCGAGCACTCAGCACAGCACCACGCGTGTTTAGCGTAGCGCCGATGGGATACGTTTCATAGGAGAGGGGTTGGTTCAGTATTTCGTAGTGCTGTTTTCAGTTTAGTGTTTTTTTTCGTTTTGGAATCTTCCTCGACGAGCCTCATTTCGCCTTTGTCTTCGGAGGTCCCACGGAATCGAGAGGCGCTGGTTGGGGTCCAGCAGGTCGGGGCCCAGCAGCTTCCTTGTCGCAGCCTGCTCGCAGTCCTCTTGGCTCCTGCTGGACACGCGGCGTCGCGTGTGAGCGCCGCCAGGCAGGTCCCGCTTCGTTTTCTTCCCCCGAGCCGCGCCTGAAGCCGTGGAGAGACCGTCGGCAGTTTCTGAATGGGTCTGCCATCTCCGGACTCGCTTGGGGCCGCTTCGGGCTGCTCGCGGGGCCTCTCCGTGCGGCTCGTGGGACCGCGCGGGGCTCCTGGAGTGCCCTGGGGGGTCCTTCTGTGATTGAGGCGCTCATCTTTCGCCAGGGCAGAGGCGACGATAGCACTGCCACGCCTCCTCCTCCTCCTCCTTTTTCTCCTCCTCCTCCTCCTCCTCCTCCTCCTCCTCCTCCTCCCCTCTTCCTCCTCCTCCTCCTCCTCCTCTTCATCCTCCTCCTCCTCCTCCTCCTCCTCCTCCTCATCCTCGTCTTCCTCCTCCTCCTCCTCCTCCTCGGACTGTCGGGCCCACAGATGGCTCTGCTGGGCCTGCTCCCGGAATTCGGCGTCAGAGCACAGGCCGCGGCCCATGGGGCGAAGAGCAGGTGCTGTCGCCGCCTCGGGCTGTCCGGGGGCCACCTTGGAGTCGTTTTTCGTTCCCCGCTGGGGCCCTGGCGTTGGAGCTGCAGCGAGGCAGGGAAGCAATGACACGCGTCGCGGGCGAAGAACATGTCCGTGTCTCCACGGCCTCGCGGGCCAGGCTCCTGGGGCCGCAGTCCCGTGGAGCCGGGGCGTTCTTTCCCGCAGATGCTTCGCGGGGAACGTATCCATGCGACCGTGTATCCGTGGGATCGGGCCCTGGACTCCAGACCGCGACGTCGTGGATATGCATACGTTCGCTGCTCATTGAGTCGGTCCAGGGGTTGGGGGAGGGGGTGGCCTGCGAGGAAAGAGGATTTCACACGCTCAGTGTGGTACGTTCCAGCGTTTTTCTTTCCAATGGCTGTCGGGAAGATATCAGTTGCGATGCAAGTGCGAGGATGCCGCCAGCGAGTGCTAGCTGCCAGTTGAGCTTCATATCGTCCTCACGTGAATTCATGCAAATCGCCAACTTTAATGACGAGTTTGTCCGCGTTTGCGGGTGCATCGCGAGTGACACTGTTTTTCCATGTTGCTTGTTGCACTTTGTTGAGTCCGTTTCATGTGTTCACGCAGTTTGGGCTTAGGACGCGGCGCGGCGTTTCAGTTCGGATCCCGCGCGTTGTCATTGTTTGCCGCCGATGGCCTATTTTATTTTGGTCAGAGCTCGGTTCCCCATGCAGCTTTGTTACCGGTAGAGTGATGTGTCCAGTGATCTTGTAGGACGCGTGGTCGAGCCTGAAGTGAGTGATTTGAGCAAGACTTGGCGTGTTGAGGCGCGGTCGTAAGATCAGCATGTCTTTGATATGTCATAAACCAGCATGATTCGGCCAGCTTTTGTGGCGATTAAGTTGGACCATGATCTCTAGACTACGCAAACTACACGTTTATACTCGTGCTGTGGGAGCGAACACATGGAGAGCGACAGGAACGATCGGTCAGAGTGATCGTGCCAAAGTTGGTAGTACTCAGCGCGTGAGTAACGGACCTGGCGATGATTCATTGTTTTGAGGTTCGTCATGCTCAGCATGTTTCTACAGAGCAGCGCTGGACATGCTCCAAACGGCTACAATGGCCCTTTACGAGGAGAGTATGGTTTCCTGTCACAATTCGACGGCATATCGCCGGAGGACGTCGTTTTTTTGTGTTTGTGTTGTTGTTGTTGTAATTGTTGTTGTTGTTGTTGTTGTTGTTGTTGTTGTTGTTGTTGTTGTTGTTGTTGTTGTTGTTGTTGTTGTTGTTTCTTTTGTATTTTTTGTTCATGTTTCAGTCATGTGTGTGTGTGTGTGTTGCGTTCGTTTTGGCGACTGGGCTGTCGCATGACACATGTACCAGGCTGTTTTGTGTGCCGCGGCACGGTGAACAGCATCGTTGTTGGACGTGTTGCTTCCCGCTTGCGCATTGCACTCGTCGAGAGAAATTCATATCCGGATTTATGGCCTGGCGGAGCACTGGTTTCGTGTACGCAAGAAATTGGGGTGAAGCGAAGACGGGCTTCTCTGTCACGGATGATAATGATTGTACGGCTTCTCTGTAACGAAACAGAGAGAAAGAGAGAGCGGAGGGGGGGAGAGAGAAAGAGAGAGAGAGAGAGAGACAGAAATACATATATATATATATATATATATATATAGAGAGAGAGAGAGAGAGAGAGTCAGGATAGAACGAGAGAGAGAGAGAGAGAGAGGTAGAGAGGTAGAGACAGATAGAGTGAGAGACAGAGATAAACATAGAGGGACAGAAGAGGTAGCGAGAAAGAGAGGTAGAGAGAGAGCGATATATTATAGATAGAGAGGGAGATGTAGTGCCAAATGCGAACATGAAAAAGTGAGCCATGACGCAATGATAAGTGTTAAGGATTGAGGAGGATCGCAAAGTCAACGACAGCGTAAGAGAGGATGTGGGAGGCCTGCTAGGGAGAAGGAGGCAGGAGTACTATACCTGAGTGATTTATTGCAGTGCTCATGTGTTATTTCGTTTCGTTCCGCTGGTTTGGGTGTTTTGTATCATCGTACTTTCTTGTCACAACAATTTTGCAGGAGGCCCGGATGCGAGTCCGCCACATGCAGGGGAACTTCGGCATCATGGAGTTCCAGTTCGTCAACGCGTTGGGAGGGCTGACCGTCCCTCCAGATCTCGGTGCTGATTCTTGGACATGTGCGCGCGACGGCTCAGTTATCCGCCGTGATGTCCTTAGAGCCTATATAGACGAGATAGTTTTTTGGGGTGGCCGGTCTTGGCTGGTCATCGAGTCCATTTCGACAGAGGGTGGCGACGGCGGCGTGCACTCTGCAGCTTTGCGGGAACTCGCGATGAACACGATGGCCCTCACAGCGGACTGGGCACGCTCATCTTCTCCCGAGTGGGCGGACTTTGCTTCCGCGCTGGGCTTCTCAGGGATACATTGGGAAAGCTCGGACAACTTCCACGCGACGGCTTCGGGATTATTGGATATTCCTGGTTTTCTGAACGCCGCCAAGGCGGTATTGGATTCAAGGCCGTGCCTTCGTGTCTAGTTATGGTTTTGAATACCGTAGAGGCCTCTGGCCTGTGCCGCCGATCGGAGACGCTCGGGGGACGCTCCGTGCGAGCTTGTCTTGTTCAAGAGTTTGTGAGCTTTACCTCGAGGAGGCAGGAGGGAGGATGCGAGAGGAGAAGGAGGAGGAGGAGGAGGAGGAGGAGGAGGAGGAGCAGGAGGTGGAACAGGAGGAGGAGGAGGAGGAGGAGGAGAAGGAGGGGAAGGAGGATGTTGGCAGTCGCCTTAGGCAGTATGTGTTGAATGGAGTCTTTGCGTCGTGTCCGTCTGTCGAGCTTGTTGGCGGGCTGATTCCCGAAGGGGTTGGCTCGTTGGTGGATCGTTAGGCGGGTTGTAGTGTGAATATTTCATCGTATGCTGCTCTTTCCCGTCATGTATGTCATCTCTTACCTAAGGCGCCTACGGAGAATCACTGCCGCCCCATGCCTTTTTGTAATCGCCCATGTGGCCGAGCGTTGTTGCAAGAGCTCTGCCACGCTATCGGACCATGTGTTCCCCCAGCCGTTGTGGAAACCATTCGGGGAACACTTGGGGGAGGATGGCGGGGAAGATCAGGAGGAGGAGGAAGAGGAGGAGGACGAGGAGGAAGAAGAGGAGGAGGAGGAGGAGGAAGAAGAGGAGGAGGAGGAGGAGGAGGAGGTGGAGGAAGGGCATCGTGAGAGCCTCTGGGTGCTCTCTTGGGGCCTCCTGGGAGCTTCCTGGGAGCCTCTTGGAGGCATCCAGGGGGCCTCCTTGGGCTTCTTCGGGGCCTTTATGGGGGCTTCTCGGTGGCCTCTTTGCCAGTCTTCGGGCGTTCCTGGCCAGCCTAGCGCTGTCAGAAGCTGTCTTGAGGGCCTTTTTGGGTCGATTTGGGGCCCTCTTGGGGTGCTCCAGGGCCGTCTTGGACTTGGGCGTCTTGGAGGCCTCTTGGGCCGCCTTGGGGCCCTCTTGGGGCCGTCTTGGGGACCTCCTCTGCCGTTCTGGGGCCATCTTGGAGGCCTCTTGGGCGACCTTGGGGCGATCTTTGAGGGCTCTTGGGCCGTCTCGGGCCGTCGGACGGCCCCAAAGAAACAAATGCAGCATCAAACAAAACCTGAGGAGATCTGCAATTTTGGCCTCTTTGGGCCTTCCTGGAGGCCCTCTTGAGGGCCTCTTGGGCCGTCTTGGAGGCCTCTTGGGGGCCTCTTGCGGACCTCTTGGGCCGTCGCAGGCCATCTTGAGGCCATCTTGCGCCGTCTTGGGTGCATCTTGGGGCCATGCTGGCCGTCTTGGAGGCATCTTGGAGACCATTTTGAGACATCTTGGCCGTCGGCGAGGCCATCTTGAGCCGTCATTCAGACTTGTTTGCGCACGTTGAGTTGCTTTCCAGTTCCTTCCGGGTGACCAGCGCGCTGGGCCGAAATCCCAGGGGGATTTTTTTTTGGAAAAGCACCCACACCAAAAACCGTACAGGAGGGGCCCGACCACAAGAAGCTTTCCACAAACAAGCCCAACCCTGCGACCCCAGGACGTCCATCGATTTTTGGTGTGGGAACGCCACGCTTTCCATGGCAAAACCATCGAAACCCAAGAAACCCAGGGCACCCTGGAGGCAAGCAGGGTGTTTCTTGGCATGGGGCCCCACTGTAGGATCGAGCACGCCAGGCACCCTTGTGATACATCAAAAGGAGGCGGCGGATCTGGTGGTCTTCGGCCCTTCCCGCCATCGTGCCTGAGCTGAGGGTCCGAGGCTTTTTGGAGGTTCGCTGGGATCTCGTGGGAAGCTTCTCGGGGGCCTCATGGACGCAGTTGTGAAGCCTCTTCGGGGCCGTTTGGGCGCCTCGTTCAGGCATCTTGGGAGCCTCTTGTGGCCTATCAGGGGGCCTTGTGGGGGGCTCCTTGGGGCCTCTCGGGGGCGGCCTGCCGGGGCTTCCTGGGGGCCTCTTGGGGCGGAAGGCTCGAATCGTCGGTTCATGTTGCTTGGAGCCGTCCTGGGGCCATCATGGGCGGTCTTGGGCGTTTCTTGGGCCATTTCCAGGTTCTCTTGAGCCGTCTTGGAGCCCTCTAGGGGGGCTCTCGTGTTGTCTTAGGGCAGTTTCCGGGGTCTTTTAGGCCATCTTGGAGCGTCAAGCTCGAAAAGGCGAGAACATCGAAGACATGGAAAACCATAAGGGGAATCAGTTATTTTTGCCTTTTGGGGCCCTCCTGGGGGTCCTCTTGGAGCGCTCTTGGGGCCTCCTGGGGGCCTCTTGGTCCGTCTTGGGGCCATCGTGGGCGTGTAAGAGCTCTCATGGCCCGTCTGAGCGGCCTTGGCGGCGTTGCGGCGCGGGAGCAGCCGGGGAAGTGGTAGAACCCCCCCTTCCCTGGCAGAGCCCCCCCGGCCCTCTGCCTAGCGGAGCTGAAGCTCAGGCTGTAGCTTTTTAAACTCACACGCCGGATCGGCGAACTTCCGAGTTTCGCATTTCTTTTTAGCAGTTTTTGTTATCGTTGTTGTCCTGTGTGTCTTGTGTGCTCTATCGGAAGTCCATCAACGTGTTGCGGTCACTGCGTGAAGTGCCTTTTCGATGCCGCTCAAAGCTGCTTCCGCCTACCTTTGTTTGATCTCATTGCCAGCGCCTCAGTCATCGCAGCGTATGGATGTGGTTATGACGAGCGCGTGCACGTACACGTGTACACATACGTAGGCTCACCTTTTGTTGTCCGTGTTCGTGTGTGTGTGTGTGTGGATTACGTCGGCCAGCCCGATGCCGGCCCATGTATTTGGCTTTCATCGTGTGTTCAGTATATAACGGTTTGAGGCCGTCAGGAGTGCGCACACAGTGCTTTTGTCCAGTATGGCCGACGCTGCGAGTGTGGTTGAATGCTGTGCGAGGAAGGGGGGGGAGGGAGGGGGGAGAGGGGGAGAGGGCAAGCTAGGTGCGCTCGCGTCATATCTGACGTCCTACCCCTCCCTCCCATCCCTTACCATGGCGCTGATTTTCTCTATCCGCGGACGCGTGTCGTAGCGGACCTGTGGCTCCGCGCGCGCGTGCGTAGTGGGTGGTGGTGCACGTGCGTGCGTGCGTGCGTGTGTGCGTGGTTGTCGTGGTGGTGGTGGTGGTGGTGGTGGTGGTGGTGCTGGTGGTGGTGGTGGTGGTGGTGGTGGTGGTGGTGGTGGTGGTGGTGGTGGTGGTGGGTGGTGGTGGTGGTGGTGGTGGTGGTGGTGGTGGTGGTGGTGGTGGTGCGGTGCGCGGTGGTGGCGGGCGGATGGGCGCGCGAGAAAAGGCCCGCGCTGGGGCGAGAACGCCATCCTGAACGACGGAGGCCAAACACCGATCCGAAAATGAGGCCCACGCTGCAGCGGGAGCACGATTCGGAACGATTCGGGAGCAGAAATGAGGCCGGCGCCTCAACGAGAGCAGCATTTTGGGAAAAAATGACGCCGGCGCCTCAGCGAGAGTCGTTTCCCGGGATTTTTCGGGCATCCTGTGTGTAAAAAACAGTACGCGGAGGGTGCGCGGCTATCACCCGGACGCCATCAGGGGAAGGATTCGGGAGCAGAAATGAGGCCGGCGCCTCAACGAGAGCAGCATTTTGGGAAAAAATGACGCCGGCGCGAGAGCAGCATTTTGAGAAAAAATGACGCCGGCGCCTCAGCGAGAGTCGTTTCCCGGGATTTTTCGGGCATCCTGTGTGTAAAAAAACAGTACGCGGAGGGTGCGCGGCTATCACCCGGACGCCATCAGGGGAAGAGGGAGAGTATATTCATATTGAGTAATTGTGGAGGAGGAGGAGGAGGAGGAAGAGGAGCAAGAGGAGGAGGAGGAGGAGGAGGATGTGGAGGAGGAGGAGGAGGAGGAGGAGGAGGAGGAGGAGGAGGACGAGGAGAAGGATTTGGTTCTTCTTTAAAAAAAAGGCAGGTCGTTCGTGCCCGTGCGCTGTTTTTTTCTGCGCCGTGCCTCTGCCCTTAATGCGAAGGAGGTTTTGAGTGTGAGTCTGGCTGCAACGGGACTCGACTGCACTTCCGTTTCGTGTGGTGAAGCCTACGTCTACCAGCGTGGGCCCCAAACAGTGAGTTTTCGCATTCTTTTGTCATGCTGCTCCCATCGTACTCGAGGACCAAATGCCAGACATAATTTCGAGTACCCAACAAGTATCGAAACAGTGTCGAGCGAGTATCGCCTCCCAGGGCCCGACACGTGAAAACCCTCCAGTCTCGTTCCTTTCTTGGTGCTCGAAATTCTTTCTGGTGATCAAGGCTAGAATAGGTAGGAACATCATAACTCTTGTGCTGGAAGCAATGTGGTGAAAGCTACGTGGTGAAGGCGATGTGGTGGAAACTGCGTGGTGCACCTGGTGGAAGCTCTGTCCCAACGCTTCGGGGCAACAGAGCGGCTGACAGAGAGCTGGTCCCACTGCTTTCCGTGTTCTTGACGCCTCGCGTCTCCCCGTTGGATGCGGGAGCGCGCGAGGCGGCGATGGGCGACAACGGGCCGGAAGGTGGCGAATCCTCGACGCACACACGCACACACACACACACCCAAGGGGCAACGGGCGGCAACGGGTGGCAGCGGGTCGGCACGTGTGGCGACTCCTCGACGCTGCCACCTCAGCGGCAACGGGCGGCGACGGGCGGCAGCGGGCGGGAACGCTGCGAATCCTGACGCGCACCCACCCGAGCGGCAACGGGCGGCCACGGGCGGCAGCGGGTCGGCACGTGTGGCGACTCCTCGACGCTGCCACCTCGGCGGCAGCGGGCGGCGACGGGCGGCGAATTCTCGACGCACCCACCCAAGCGGCTTCAATGGGCGGTAACGGGCGGCAGCGGGCGGCAATCGGTGGGAATGTGGCGATTCCTCGACGCATCCGCACAAGCGGCAACGGGCAGCGACGTGCGACCACGGGCAGCAACGGGCCTGAACAATGCGAATCCTCGGCGCATTCGTTCAATGCCTGTGTGAGACAAGTAAGAGCCCCTAAGTGCAAGCACTGCTCTGGAAACCGTACATGTTGTGGATGGCACCAGGTTTGCACGCATGGTCGACTTTAAGTACTTGGGAGGTTGCCTGAACGAAGAATGCGATAGCACGCGAGAAGTACAAGCACCTATGGGGCTCTGCATGACAACGATCAAGAATATGTATTCGTTGTTGAGGCACAGTAGGTTTTCAGGCAAATTCAAGTTGTGGGTGCAGGATGCGATCATCAATTCTTTTAGCTGCTTCGTGGCCTCTAAGCCGCCAAGCTCGCACAAGGAAAGTTGATTCGGCCAGACGCTGTTCAGCTAAAAGTCTAGGTGACATTTTGAAACATGTAAGCAGATGCCAGCAGGGGCAACACCAATGACTGCGTCGATTAAGCGGCCGAGAAAACGCTCCTGTAGGGAGGAGAAGGTGGAGGAGCACACGCACCCATCATGAACATGGATAACGCATTGGACACATGTAACACGTTGCTCTTGTGTCAGTCCGTAGTCCAAACTGAACCCTCCCATCTTGCTAATGGAATAGCTTCCGATCTTGGCACACACTTTACAGCCCAACCAGTAGACGCAAATGAGAGTAGGCTGAGCCTGGTCGAATTGGGCAGGACAGACAACTACAGAACTGCGGAATGTAATCCGGAGATCGTTGTGGAGATCAGTCAGTTTTGTACAGGTTGATACTACGATTCGCTTTCACACCCAGGCCATCTGAAAACAGGTCATTCATGAATGTCGCCGTCGCCCACCCACGCTTTTGTCCTTCCTCCCATTTTTCTCCTCCCTCTCCTCTCCCTTCTCTACCCCGTGAAGGAATGATATATTCAACAGGCTCCACCACGCGCACAGTCCTAGTGTTGGTCGCGTAGGTGCGATGTTCGCGCGGCGCAGCAGCAAACAAAACGCACCTTATCTGGGTTTACGGCGCGCCTGTGGCACAGTGGCGATGTTGCGGCGGCAGGGTAACATGGTGGCGACAGGATAGTAGCAACATCTTCAGCGCTGCAGCAGCAGTAATGGCTTAAGCAAGTGTGGTCGAAGCAAAGACAGGACCGCGCGAATAGGTCTATGGGGCAGACCTTCAACTTTCCTGATGGTTTTGGATGGGACAGGCAGGCGTCACGACGACTACACGACTGTGCCATGTCCCCTTTCATAGTTGATGTTGTGTGCCTGTGTGTCGACCATGCCCAGAGACATGCAGCGGCATCGTCCAAATGCAAGTAATTGTGTGCGAGTTTGCCCGATGCCAGCTGGCGCTGCTTCATGACAGTGTCGTGCAGTAGCCTCCATCCCATCCATCCTTTCTGGTCTTTGGGGGCTCACTACCTTGTGGTTTTACTTCGACTGGTTTTACGTCTGGCAGCGCCCTGACTTGTTTGTGCACGCAGGGCCGACCGCGTAGGTGTGGACACGTGGTGATCCACACGCCATGCGCGCGGGCCTCCCGTGGGTGGAAGGTTAGTGATATAGTCAGATAGCATGCCAGACAGTTGAATGGTTATATGTGTGAATCTATATGTATTGTGAGTCAGTTATAGTATGATTTAGTGGTCTTTGTTCCATCCTGCCATCGTTCTTGGGTCGTGAGCGAGATTCATCTCAGAGGCCTTTTTGAGTGTCTCGGGATGCTTCTTGGGAACCTCTGGGAGTGTTCTAAGGGGCTTCTTGGGGGCCTCTTTGGAGCTCCTAGTGGCCTCCTGGGGTCCTCTTGGGGGCCTCTGGGGGCATCTCGGGCGCTTCTTGAGAGCCTGTTTGAGATCTCGGGGGTCATCTTGGCGTGGAGGGCTCTGGATATGAGTCCGAGTCCTTCTTGATTGCCCCTCTAGTGGTCAAGGTGCCGGGGTGAGTACCGGGCCCCCCGTCGAGTTTTCTTTTTTGGGCTTGCCTTTTGGGCCGTCTTGTGAGCTTCTGGCCGTCTCTGGGTGGCCTTGGAGCTTTGTTGGGCCGCCTTGAATGCTCGCAAGACCATACAGGCGAGGAAGCGAACATCAAACTAACAACTAATGGCCTCTTGATCTTATTCGGCCTTTTGGGATGATCTTCTGGGCCCCCAGCGCGACCCAAGTGACCCGCATGAAGACTCCAAGAAAAGATGGGGTCCTCTTAGGCCATCTTGGAGTTTCGGATTCCGAGCGCCGCCACCTGGGCCTTTAGACAAGTCAGACGAGACGCCCTGGAAGCGCCCAGAAGCGCCCGATTTTGCCCGTCACTGGGGCCCCAATGCCCAATGACTGTGGTTACAACATCTGATGTTCGCCAGCGTGGGCCCCAAACTGTGCGTTCTGGCGTCCCATGTGGAGCAATCTATGCGGTGCGATCCAGGTGGTGCGATCAATGTGGTACAATCTATGTGGTGTAATCCACTCTGCTGAACTTGAAGTCGTCCTCTCCACTGCTCGTGCAAACATCACACCCTCCCACCCGCAACTTGGTCGCAAGACCTCTTAAGACAAGACCGTGACGGTAGGTACCACATGGCACTTGGCCACGACACCGACGCCGAGGACGACAGCGACAACGACGACGACGGCGCCGCCGACACCGACTTCGACGACACCGCCGACGTCGACGTTGACGAAGACGACGACGACGCCGACGCCGACGACGACGACGAAGACGACGACGACGTCGCCAACGAAGACGACGACGAGGGAGGAGGGAGGACGACGACGGCGACAACGACGACAACGACGATGGATGAGGGAAGACGGCGACGACGCGAACGACGAAGAAGGAGGAAGGACGGCGACGCCGACGACGACAACGACGAGGGAGGAGGGAAGACGAAGACGACGACAACGACGACGAAGACGACGACGACGGCGACGAAATAGGAGGGACGACGACAAGACGCCGACGACGGACGACGACGACGACGAGGGAGGAGGATAACGACGAGGGAGGAGTGAAGACGACGACGACGACGACGACGGCGACGAAATAGGAGGGACAACGACGAAACGCCGACGAAGACGACGAGGGAGGAAAGACGACCACGGCGACAACGACGACGGAAGCGACGACGACGCCAAAACGACGACGACGACGAGGAAAGACAGAAGACGACGACGGCGACGACGACGACGACGAGGGAAGAGGGAGGACGACGACGACGACGACGTAAGAGCGCGCGCGCACGCTTTTGTTGAACATCCGTGTTGCGAAACCTTGGGTTTTTGTAGGTTTTTTGGACGCGCGATTTTGAAATCCTTCCGAAACCGATGGGTTTTGAAGGATTTCGGCGTACGCGCGCGACGACGCGCGCGTCTGCACTTCGTCCCATTTTTTGCAGAGGATTCTCGCGACGGCACACGCGCAAAGGGCGTTCGACAGATTTCGACATGCGCGGGCGAAGCCCGTTTGGTAGCATTTTGTGAAAATCTTGAAAAACCTATGGCTTTCTTAAGATTTCGCAAGAGCTCGCGCGGAAGCTTTTTTAGCAAATCAGTGCTGCGAAACCCTGTGTTTTTGTATGTTATTTGGAAACTCGATTGCGAAATCCTCCCGGCACCGAAGGTTTTTGAAGGATCTCGGCATGCGCGCGACGACGCGCGCGTGCGCACTTCGTCCCATTTTTTGCAAGGGATTCGCGAACAAGTGTTATGTGATAACAACAGATGTCACCGCATAGTGTTTTTTAAAAGGGAACCTCAGGGGGGGGAAACCGGCCTGCCTGGGATGGTATGATTCCATGTTTAGGATGGACCAGTGTGCAGAATATATATATATATATATATATATGTGAGAAATTATATTCTCCCAGGGGGAAGCGTTAAGTCCGGGGGGGGGGGAGAGTTTATTTTCTTTTTAGAAAGGAGAATTGGTTCCTGTTTGCAGTGAGTTGTCCACTCCACTGCTCGCGCAATCATCCCACCCACCCACCCGCAACCTGGTTTGCAGAACGCATGCGGCGGCCGTGCGTGCTCGCGCGCGCAGCGGCCTGATAGTTTTGCGCTACCGACGCGGCCGCGGTGGCGCCACACTATCTGGCTGACGCGGTGCATTCCAGGTGGCGACGGGCGGCGCCGGGGCGGCGACGGCGGCGACATGGTGGCCAGAGCGGCCCGCAGGCCCAGGCGACGGGCGGCGATGAAGCGGCGACGGGGCAGCGACGGCGACCGCATAGCCGCCAGACTGGCGTCCAGGACCAGTTCCTTAGAAACGAGATGAGGCTTCCTCAGTCCAGGCGCTGTTAGGGGAACTTAGCAGTGCCACTCTGAGAGACCTGGGGACATTCCAATGAGTGCTTTGGGGCACGCTGGAGCGTTACAGTAGGGGAACCTTGTAGTGCCTCTCCGGGATACCTGAGGACATTCCAATCAGTACTTTGAGGTACGCTGGAGCGTTACACATTGCCCAGATGGTGCTTGCGCTCAGGGTTCCTACAGTGGAAACCCATGCCAAGAAACACCCTGCTTGCCTCCAGGGTGCCATGGGTTTCTTGGGTCTCGATGGCTTTGCCACGGATGGGGTGGCGTTCCCACACCAAAAATCCATGGACGCCCTGGGATCTCAGGGTTGGGCTTCTTGTGAAAGGTCTCTTGTGGACGAGCCTCCACTGTACACACTGCCCAGAGTGGTGCTTGTGCTAAGGATTCGTACTGAGTTCCTTGCAGCTGGCTGGGTGTGTCGAGGAGTCGCGGCCCTGTGGCCGCGCGTGCCCGCCGTGCCGCATCGCGGTCGCCGCTCGTCGCCCCGCTCGGAGTCTGTTGGCGGGTGCGTCGAGGCTTCGAGCCACGGTTCAGTCGGGCGTGTCCCTCTGCAGGAGGAATATTCAAGAATAGTCAAGAATAGTCGGACTTTGTTTGACTATTTTTGAATACGTTCGGAGTTTTTTTTATTTTCGCCCCAGATCCGCCTGTAGGGTGAGATGCCCAACCGAAAGCTGCGGACGCGGCGCGCGCGGGCCACCGCTCCGACAAAAAAAAAGTGTGTCGAGAATTCGCCCTGCGGCCGCCCGTGCCTGTCGTCGCCGAGTCGCTACTCGTCGCCGCTCGCAGTCGCCGGGTCGGTGTGTCGAGGATTCGCCCCGCGGCCGCTCGTGCCGGCTCATCGCCGCTCTGAGTCTCTTTGGATGGGCGTGTCGAGGGTTCGCCCTGTTGCGGCCTGTGCCCGCTCCTGAGCAGGGGGTGGTGTGTCTATGATTGATTCGTTGCCACCCGTGTCCGCTACTGGGGGCGATCGTTGAGCCGACCTTGCGGAGGTTGGGTAGTTCTACGATTGGATGTGACATGATCTGGTTGTAAAAAGGTAGAGCAAACTGACGCGAGATCATCAAGAACCGAAAGCCGCACCAACACTCTCCCCAATCATTTCATTGTCCGGGTGGCGGTCTTATATGTGTTGCTGCCTTCTTGATGCGAGAGAGATTTGGCCCCCGTGTCAGGCAACTTGTAGTGGACAACGTGGTCGCTTTTACGATTTGGTCAGCATGGCGACTCACGAACGAGGCAGTCGATCTGTCTTTGCGTGCCATGGGCCTGGAGAGGTACAGAGATGGTGTGTAGGATAAGTGGTACTTGAAGAAACCATGATTGGGCGCAAAGCTATTGAGGCTCAGAGGGCAACACAGCAGTGAGAGAGGTGGCAGTATCTCATGTTTGGCTTATACGCATGTGCACTTCTATGTCCACTTGCAAGTATGGATGTCTGATTTCACCTGAGTGGTTGGCCGACGTAGTGCTGATGCATGTGACAGAACATTATCATCATTATTTCCAAATGCAGCCACGTTCGCTTCTCATGTTCGGCCACGTGCAGAGGGCGTCGGGGGAGGGGGGAAGGCTTCTTAGAAGGAGACTACTTCGCAGAAATCGCGGGCCCTTAACTCTAGACGTAAGACTGGCGACTTCTGAGAAGCAGCCTCCTTCTGAGATGTTCTCCCTCCTCCCCCCACCCCCTTGTGCGCGCCGACGGCATGTTGCGTCAAAGATGCCGTGCAGAAGGGATTGAGGGATGAGTCGTATGGCGATGTTACGCTTGTTCATTATCGTTCTCACCGTCGTAAGGTGATAATCACCGCTGCCATCGAGATATTCAGCATTCCATGCCCCTTGCAAGCAAAGTGTGCATCATCGCCATCACCGTCGTTACCCTGGAGGCTTAGCACTCGCAATCAAGTTGCATGCCACTATTGATGTCGACGTCGTCATTTTGCAGGTTTTGAAACTGGTGGGGTTATCTACGACGTCATATTGACAGGTTTGTCGACGATTCGATCGATTCAACGGTTTGTTTCGATGCCTGGAGATTGACATCGATTGCTGAAGTCGATTGTGCAGTCTGAGGGGTTCAGTTCGGTCGATCTTCGACGAAGGGTGGCTTTTGGACAGTCTCGGTTGACCTGCGCAGGCAGGCGATAAGAGTGAAGTAAGTGGCTGCGCGCTGTACAGACTCTGTGCACAAATCATGTCCTTTGCTCTGCCCGACGTCGGGGACGTTTTTTGTTTGTTTGTATGTTTATTTAATTTTTTTGCTGTCCTTCGCTTGCTGGTGATCAGACATGTCCATCAGGGAGCCGAGGAGGAGGAGGAGGAGGAGGAGGAGGAGGAGGAGGAGAGGAGAAGAAGGAGGAGGAGGAAACGGAGTGAGGGGAAGAGGGAAGCGATGAGGAAGGGTGGTGGTTGTGGTGGTGGGGGTGGGGGTGGTGGTGGTGGTGAGGAGGAGGAGGAGGAGGAGGGGGGAAGAGGTGGAGCAGGAGGAGGAGGAAACGGAGTGAGGGGGGAGAGGGAAACGAGGAGGAATGGTGGCGGTGGTGGTGGTGGTGAGGAGGAGGAGGGGGAAGAGGGGGAAGAAGAGGAGAGAAAGAGAGGAGGGATGCAGGAAGAGGAGAGAATGAGGAGGGTATGTGGTGAACACTTCACGAGAGCAGAGCAATGTCGTGGCGCGGTGGGTGCTGCTCACAGGAAGAGAAGAAGGACACAGATAAGGGAGGACTCTCCTTTGATACCACACGGTGTCACCGCCGACGTCACTGTCGTCGCCCGACATCTTTGCAAGGCTTGAGATGGACTATGAAACCACCCGTCACAGGGACATGCGCCATTTCTATCACATCCTATCTCCGCCGTGCGACGGAGTTGAAGACCATGTTAGCGTTGGGATCTAAACAACTGTTCTCTACAAGTGCAATCAGCCGAAAACTTCACACGGTTGACAAGATGGCTTCTCGTGCCACAAATCCGTTGATGATGGGTTAGAGTTTAAAGCGGGCGGATGTAACGATATCATCGAATGAGTCTATTGTGTGTTTATACTCTGACGCAGAAGATCTCGCGCGTTGTTTCCATCCGTTGGGAGTGCACATGAGAAGCAGTAGAGAGTCATTGCAGCCGGGGTGGAAACACATTCTACGAGATAGGCTTCACCAGTGGACCAAGCCGACGTCATGGCCCTGGGACAGGGCCAGCACCATTTCTTGTATATATGGTGGGTGACAGTACTCTGCCAAGAAAGACACCACGGGGCTTCGGCCAGCTCGGAGGCGAGCCCAGGGGAGAAGTGAGAAGGGACGGGCCTTCTCAGAAGGCTTGAGTCCCCCGGCCTTCTGAGAAGTTTTCTAAGCCTTCCCCGAAAACACAAGAAGCCCTCTGGGAAGCCCCGCCGCCTTCTGATAAGGCCTTCTCCTTCTCACTCCCCCCCCTCGCTCGCCGCCGATCTTCCACGCCACCAAATTATCCATAGACGACGTCAATAGGCGACGTGTTTTACTGCATACATTCGCGTGGTAAGAAGGAGGGGAAGGACCTCCACTGGCAGAAGCAGAGGAGGAGGAGGGGGGGTAGAAGGAGGATAACTGGTGGAACAAGGAGGAGGAGGAGGAGGAGGAGGAGGAGGAGGAGGAGGAGGAGGAGGAGGAGGATGAGGAGTATGAGTAGGAGCAAGAGGAGGAGGAGAGGGGGGGAGAAGGAGGATAACGGGGGGAACGAGGAGGATGATGAGGAGGAGGAGGGAGATGAGGAGAAGCCCGCGCCGGTGGAACGGTGGCGGTTTGCGGTCGAAGAGAAGGGGAAAGAGCAGAAGGAGGAATCTGTTCCCGCGTCTGGTTCTGCCTGGGAGGAGCTGATGCGACCAGGCTGCGGTTGCTCCTCGCAGTGGCCCTTCTAAGTTTTCCTCGTCGCTGCGCGCGTGCTTCCGCACTATATCTCCCATCGGCACTGGTTTGATGCGGTGGTCAGCTTGACACCAGCGCATCTACTAGAGTAGGATGACGAAGGGGAGTATTCGGAGGAGGCGGACGGAGTAACCAGCCGCGGCGAATGGGGCGAGGAGCAGCTCCTTGCCGACCTACCTGCTGGCAGCGTCCTCGTTTCTTTCCCAGGAGTCCCCTCTTCTTTGTGGATGGTTCTCCTGATGCTCATTCCAGCCGAGCATGATATTTAGTATCGTATACTTTGGTTGAATGTACAGGCAGTCATGGTGGATGCAATCTACAATTCACGCAGCATGGCGAGGTAGCCAAAGTATATGCAGTGGTAAGGTAAGGCTAGCTGAGCCGAGCTATTTCTCAAGTCTATGCGGTAGGTCCTGCTTGGACGACGTCATTTGGAACTGAAGCTAACGTGATAGCTTGGCACATAGCTAAGACAATGGCTAAAGGTGGTTTTGAGGGCAAGGCTAAGCTTGGTATGACTAGATCTGCAGCTAGGTGATAGGTAATTACAGCGAGGCGAAGCTACGCCCATCCAGAACTAATGTAAGCAAGCTACGCTGGATTATGCCATGACAGTTCGCACCAATCATGCCTACGTTAGTCTGCGATGGGGTGTGCTGGAATGGGCGGTTCAAAGCTGACTTAGCTCAGGGCATGCTTAGATCATTTCACACATTTTGGGTTAATCTCGGGTATGCTACGCTTGACTATGCCACATCAAGCCGGCGCTACATCCAGCTGAGCAAGCAACGTCTACGCAAAGCTGAGTTGAGGTGCGCTAGGCCAGGCAACAAGTCAAACTCGGCTAAACAAAGAGTGGACATATGTTGAGCTGAGCCTAAGCCAGGCGACGCCTGGTCAAATCGAACCAAATCAGGCGACGCTAGGCCAAACCACGACGACGCCAACACGAAATATTCGCGCCTAGGCAGAAGGGCAAACCGCGCTAAATCAAGACGAGCTGAGCTGAGCTACGCCATTGTTAGCTAAGCTAAGCAAACCCAGAACTGACCACCTCACCTGGACCATCCACCTCACCAGGAAGTGACGGCGAGCATGCCGGCGAGGCCTGGAACAGCGAAGAGGTCGGAAAGACCCCGCTGGAGCTGATCATGGCCCGATGGAAGAAGGCCCGCTGCTTTGGCGACTCCTTCCTTGCGGTGGGCGATGGCCTCAGGTACGTCACAACCGACTACTTCCCAGACGCCCGACCGCTGAGCGATGATGAGCTCGAGCAGGTGGTAGAGCAAGTCTTCGTCAATGTGGACTCATCTCACTGCTCGAAGCTCGGCGTGCCGTACGTGGACATGCCAGAGGTGCCTGAAGTCCCCCCGCAGTCTGTAGAGGTCGGCGGCGAGCAAGGGGGGGAAGTGAGAAGGGGAAGGTCTTCTCAGAAGATTCGGAAGTCCCCCGATCTTCTGAGAAGTTTTTTAAGCCTTCCCCGACGACAGACAAAAACTCCTCAGAAGGCGCCAGGGCCTCTGAAAAGTCCCGCCGCTTTCTGAGAAGGCCTTCTCCTTCTCACTTCCCTTCCTCGCTCGCCGCCGACGAGGACGATGCGGAGTCGACGCGCCTGCAGTCGACCGTGCACGAAATCGAGGACAGGTCCCTGTTCCTCAACCCTCGCCGCGCCCGCCACGCCGGCGCCGGTCGGCCACGCATGGCCGCGGGCGCCGCGTCCCCAGACGCGAGCGCGGCTCTCTGGCGGGGACGGGCGGTGGCACCGGCTGCATGCGTTTTCGCTCGACGTCGCCGCCGTCGTCGCCGCCGGGGGGAGGAGGAGGACGAGGAGGAGGAGGAGGAGGAGGAGGAGGTGGAGGAGGAGGTGGAGGAGGAGGAGGAGGAGGAGGAGGAGGAGGAGGAAGAGGAGGAGGTGGATAGCCGGCGGCGCGCACAAGGGGATAGGGTGAGGCGGCCGCGCCGCCCCATACCTCTCCATCCCTTCTCCTTGGTGAACTCTTCCCCCTCGCACACCAGACTTGTCTGTAGGGCGGGCCGGCCGCTTCGCCTGATACTCCCTCACCATTCATGACCCTGAAGCTTAAAAATTGGCAACAATTTCACAGATGGAGGGCGGATGGTTTTCAAAATGTGGCTCTCGCCTGAGCGCCGCGCACATTCGTTTTAGGAATTTGCAAGGGTTTCATGGATTGAGGGCGGCTCCTTTTGAAAAAGTGGCTCTCGCCTAAGCGCCGCGCACGTTCGTTTATAACACTTGCAAGAGTTTCACGGATTGAAGGCGGTTGCTTTTCAAAATGCGGCTCTCGCCTTAGCGCCGCGCACATTCGTTTACAACAATTGCAAGAAATCCACAGATTGAGGGCGGTTCCTTTTCAACATGTGGGTCTCGCTTTAGCGCCGCACACATCCGTTCAAAACAATTGCAAGAGTTCCACGGAATGATGGCGGTTCCTTTTTAAAATGTGGCTGTCGCCTTAGCGCCGAGCACATTTCTTTTCAAAAAGTGCAAGAGTTCCACGGATTCCCATGGTCAACATAACAGAAATGGCGTCTTGGAAAGATTCAGTATCATGAGGGTGCAACAGTTCCGTTGATTCGCGGTGTTGAAGTCTCAGGAACGGCGTTCTGGCACGATCCAGGATCGTCAAGACGCAACAGTCAGGTTCATCTGTTGCGTTGGAGTCCCGAGAAGAATGTTGTGGCATGCTTCAAAGGCTTCAAACGGTTGTTTTCCAACGAGGCAGTTCCCTCCGTGGGTATGAATCCTTGTAGGGGCCTGTGAAGAGGGAGCTTGGATGGAGGGTTTATTCCAACACCGTTGATGACTCTTGGCTTTTCACTGGTCCTCCTCCTCCTCCTCGTCCTCCTCCTCCTCCTCCTTCTCCTCCTCCTCCTCCTCTTTCTCCTCCTCCTCCTCCTCCTCGTCCTCCTCCTCCTCCTCCTCCTCCTCCTCCTCCTCCTCCTCCTCCTCCTCCTCCTCCTCCTCCTCCCCCCCCCTGCCCGCTCTCCGAGGCCCTGGGCTATGTCTGCCCGGTTGGCCCTCTGCCTGCCGTCGTCGCCGGCCTCCTCCTCCTTTCTCTGCCCCTCGTGCTCGCAGGCCGACCTCTGTGCCCGTTCGGCGTGCTCTGCGGATTGTGCGCTGCCGTCCTCGTCCTCCTCCTTCTGCATCCCAATTTTGTCACACGTTCCGCCCGCCCGCCCCCCCCCCCCCGGCTGGCCGTCCTCTCCTCCTCGTGCTGCTCGCGATCGCCGTGCTTCTGTCGGTGCACGGCCCCTGTTTGGTCGAGCCCTTCAGTGTATTGTTGTCCTCCTCGGTCGCCAGAAGCCCGCACCGTCATGCCCAAATGTTCAAAACTCAGGCTTCGGCAC
This sequence comes from Prorocentrum cordatum, assembly GCA_963575745.1. Taxonomy (NCBI): domain Eukaryota; class Dinophyceae; order Prorocentrales; family Prorocentraceae; genus Prorocentrum; species Prorocentrum cordatum. Next base: position 83,474 of record CAUYUJ010000838.1, read on the forward strand.
GCGGGCTGTGGTGTGAGGGTTTCCTTGCCTGGGCTGCCATCGGTTGCTGGTGCTCGCCGAGAGTCGCTGCCTGCGGGCCTGGCCCCGCGCGTGCATCGCACACATGTCGGGTCAACATCGGAGGGGGGAGGGCTTGCACACCGAGGCATCGCGAGGATCAAAGGGGGTTCGCATGTCATTGGCGCGTGCAGCACGCGAAGGGAGATTGAGCGATATGGTGAGGGCGAGCGAAACAGGTTTGTTGCAAATTTGGCTGACGGGAAGATGGGGACCATCGCCATCATACGCAGGGTACGTGCGCTGTCGAGATGCATAACAGTGCAGGTAGGGTAGCTACCCGAGGATTTTTTCGTTGTCTTCAAGGATATGATGTCTAGGCGACGTCAGTGCGAGTGAGGATTTCAGAAAGGTGGGAGGCCAACAATAATCGTGCTGGTGATGCTTGGTGCCGTCGTTGGTTCAGCAACGACGCTGGTGCTATTGAAGGTCGGGGAGGGGGGGCAGCGTACTGCTTATACTGCTTATTTAGTGTGTGTGTGAGAGAGATGCATGCGTGTGTATATATATATACTTAGTATATATAGTTATGGCGAGAGAGAAAGAGAGAGAGAGAGAGAGAACATCAACAACAAAACAACGAGAAAGAAAGAGAGAGAGAGAGAGAGAGAGAGAAGAGAGAGGTGGGAGAGGGGCGGGGGGTGGGGTCAAGTTAGCCAGCTCGAACGAGCCAGAGGGCTCCGTCCACTCCCACCCGCCCTCCCATAACATAAGAAGCAAGTGCGTCGCGTCCGACGCCTGTCGCTCACTTTATTTCGTGGGCGACTAGAAGTTCAGCGCGCGACATGAGCTGCGTCCTTATTCCTGCCGCGTATTGAGCAACGTCGACGAGAAACAAGACCGCGCGCGATGTGCGCCGCGCCCCGCTCCGGCCTCTCACGTTGCATCGTCAGCGACAACATGTCCAGCGCGCAAAGTGCGCCGCGTCTCATTCCAGCCACGCGCGTTGCACCGCCAATCGTTTCGCTCTTGCCGCGCATGGAGGAGGGGGAGGAGGATGAGGAGGAGGAGGAGGGAAGGAAAAGAGAAAGGGATAAATAAACTAAAAAGGAAGAGGATAATGCCTCTTGGGAATTCGCGGGGCGTCCTGGGAGCTCTCTGGTATACGCCTGAGGGCCTCTAGGATATATCTTCTGGGTTTGAACATTGTCAACACAAGTAGGTGCTAACCTCACAATCCTTCAAACACCAAATGAACATCGATATGTGTGTTGCCCGCCCAGGACCTCCTGGACGCCTTTTTTCGACCTCTTGGGGGTCTCCTGAGGCACTTGCTTGAACCGCACTTGCTTGAGGCATGATGACTTGCCGCCCGCCCAGCTTCTCAATCCGACGGGCCGCAGCGTCGACGACAAGACAATCCATCTTGACGAGCAGGCGTTTCCGCGCGATGTGCGCCGCGTCCCATTCCCGCTTCGCGATTCGTAGCGCCGACGAAGAGAAAATACATGTTGGCAAGACAAATGTCGACGTTGCGGTGTTTTTTTGGACAGGAAGGACGGGGGGTCCCGCGTAGGATTGACAAGGCGTCCGCGCGCGATGTGCGCCGCGTCCCATTCTGGCAGCACTTTTCGCAGCGTCGACGACAAGAAAGTCCATGTTGCGAGAAAACAGTTGTTTTTTGTTGATAGGCAGAACGCGACCACCCGCTTAGGGTTACCCAAGCGATGTTCAGTCCGTCCTATTCCTGCTACGCTTTTCGCAGCTCGACGACATGTTGGCGGGGGAAAACTTGAGTTTGTATTGTTCTTTGAGAGTTGGGACGGCGGGTTTGCTATCGGCAGGTTAGGTGGGGATGTGGGGGTGTTTAACCGTAAGAAGTAAGGATAGAGGGAGACGGAGGCCGAACGAAGAGGCGAACGGGTGACGGGGGGCTGGGCGTGGGTGAAGGACGGGAGGGAGGGGAAAGAGAGAAAGCCGGGGGGCACCCCTAGGCAGGTCATGAAGAGAGAGGGCGGGACGGTGCGGGATGTTGGGGGGAGATGGAGGAGATGTCAGGAGGGCAAGGTGCTTTCTCATTTCGGCGGCGAACGAGGGGAGGCAGCTCGAGATTCGAAGTTCGAGGTTTCCGGGTGTTTTCATAGTTCCTTGGCGGTTCCGGCCTCGGGATGCGTTCCAGCGGCTGCGTCTCGCCGAGAGCGTTTCGGGGATGCCCGGATCGTCCCGGAAGGCCGCTGGACACCCGCGTTACTACCCGAAAAATGATATCGGCGGTGCGCCCAGGGGGGGAAGTGAGAAGGAGAAGGCCTTTTCAGAAGGAGGCGGGACTTCTCAGAAACCCCCGCGTTTTCCGAGGAGTTGCCTCTGCCTTCGGGGGAGGCCCCGAGAACTGTTCAGAAGGCCGGGGGACTTCCGAGGCTTCGGATGAGGCCCGCCCCTTCTCGCTTCCCCCCCGGCCTCGCCGCCGAGAGGAGAGGTGTGGAGGGCACGGTGGGGAGGGGTGCAAAGATGCTCGGCAGGCAGCGCAGGGGTGGATGAAGCGAGCGAAGAGCAAGGCCAGGCATGCAGGGACGTGGAGCCCGTGGCTGGTGCGCCGGGCGCGCCCCCGCGCGCACGAGGGGCGCAGACGTTTGCAGAGGACGCTGCGGCTCTCGGGGCTCTCCTCCTCGTCCTCCGCCTCGTCCTCCTCCTCCTCCTCGTCCTCGTCCTTCTCCTCCTCCTCCTCCTCCTCCTTCCCGTCTCCTCCTCCTCCTCCTCCTCCTCCTTCCTCCTCCTCCTCTTCCTCCTCCTCCTCCTCCTCCCTCCTCCTCCTCCTCCTCCTTCTCCTCCTCCTCCTCCTCCTCCTCCTCCTCCTCTCCTCCTCCTCCTCCTCCTCCTCCTCCTCCTTCCCCTCCTCCTCCTCCTCCTCCTCCTCCTCCTCTCCTCCTCCTCCCTCCTCCTCCTCCTCCTCCTCCTCCTCCTCCTCCTCTTCCTTCTCCTCCTCCTCCTCCTGCTCCTCGTCCTTCCCCTCCTCCTCCGCCTCCTCCTCCTCCTCCTCCTCCTCCTCTCCTCCCCCTCCTCCTCCTCCTCCTCCTCCGCTTCCTCCTCCGCTTCCTCCTCCTTCTCCTCCTCCTCCTCCTCCTCCTCTTTCTCCTCCTCCTCCTGTTCCTCCTCCTCCTCCTCCTCCTCCTCCTCCTTCGCGGTTCTCCATCGTGAAGGCGGTGGTGACCAGAGGTGCTCATCTTGGCGCTCCTTTTTCGTGCTTCGCGGTGGGGTCGAAGGCTCTGGACGAAGCGGCCTGGGGCATCCTCTGCTGATCGCCCAGGAGCACACTGCCGTCACAGGGGCGACCAAGACTTCGCAGTGGTGGAGGAGGAGGAGGAGCGACCAAGACTTCGCAGAGGATCAAGGAGAGGAGGAAGTGCGAGAGCTCTGCCAGCTTCAGTTTCGGTTCGCCGGTGCATCGAGTCGGCAAGCATGGCGACAGTGAAATCGGCGTTTGAGCGAAGCGTGGACCAGATTGCACACACCACGACAGATTTCGTGACCTCGCTCGTTGGGACCCTTGCGGCAACGCCAGCTCGCACGAGCGAAATGGGACCAAGGCGAGGTGATCAGTGGCTTGCTGGGACTGCATGCGAGACATGCCCAGACCCCCGACGCCACGATGTTTCAGGATGTGGACCCCCTAGAGGTCTGGACCCCTTCCCCAGGACCTGGACAACCCGGGTCGTCGTTTCTGGACGGCCCCGAGGCCCCGCGAGGGCTCCCGAAGGCCGAACGTTGAAAAAAACGGTATGTCGTGACTTTTCCCGGACCTGAATCGGCTTCACCCCAGCATATTTTTCATGTTATGTGTGCGTCGCCCCCATTGTGGCGACGCGCGCACCGAGAAATCTTGTAGTATATGCGTCGTGGCGGGCGCTTTCTGGCCACACCGCTCGGGAAACGATGTACTACAGTATGGGTATTCTACATGCTCGGGTCGGACGCGCACCTCCAGGGAGAACAAATAGTACTAGTATGTCTTTGTGCGTCCCACTGAAGAGGGGTCTCGGGGGCGAGACAGATTGCGATCGTGGCGAGGGCGGCGGCGCGCTGGGCAGGCGCGGCTGCCCGAGCGCGCCGGAAGCGTCGGGAGCTACGCCGGCGCGTCGTCGCCCGCCTGCAGAGAGTGACGGGCGGTCTGGGTAGGCATGGCCGCGACGGCCTCGAGGAATCGCCACGCGCTCGTGTGGGGTGGGGGGGTGGGGCTCGACGGAACGGCTACTGTCAACCCAACACGAGCGACGCCACCCCGCCCTCGGCCTTCCATGTCGCGCTGCGGCCCACGCAGAAGCTCTCGCCAGATGCCCTGGTGTATACGCTAAGCCCCGTGGGGCCGTATGCGAGGCGGTGTCGTTTGTTTCCTGGTCCATACTGTCTGCCTGTTCGCTTCTATGTCCTCTTCCTCCTCTCCGTGGAGGTGTGGAGCGAAAGGGAGATGAGGGCGGGGGGCGCAGGAGAGCGTGTGAGGGGAAGGTGAGCGAAGAATATCTTGACAGATGTGGAGAAGGCCGAGAGAGGGCTCAGTGGGTGAGGAGGAGAAGGATGACGACGGGCAGGAGGAGGGAAACTGAGGAGGAGGAGGAGGAGGAGGAGGAGGAGGAGGAGGAGATGAGGAGGAGGAGGAGGAGGGGCAGGAGGAGGAGGAGGAGGAGGAGGAGGAGGAGGAGGAGGAGGAGGAGGGTTCGGAATGCTTGGTGGAAGCGGGTGGGGAGGGCAGTCAGCGGTGGTGCGCAACGGAGCAATTTGGCGTTCTCAGTTTGCCCCTGGGGCACGCAGACCCCAACGGCGCCCAGTCAGGGGGGGAGAACGAGGGCGGGACAGGCTGCCAAGATTCCAGACGTCGTGTGTCGTCGTCGTCGTCGTCGTCGTCGTCGTCGTCGTCGTCGTCGTCGTCGTCGTCGCTGTCGTCGCCGCAGCCGCCGCCGCCGCCGCCGCCGCCGCCGTCGTCGTCGTCGTCGTCGTCGTCGTCGTCGTCGTCGTCGTCGTCGTCGTCGTCGTCGTCGTCGGCGTCCGTTCCGTGTCCGCGCAGCGGGTGTATAATGCACCCTCCAGCTCTTCGTCATGCAATGGCGTGTTCGATTCGCATCGTTCACCCTTTAAGACAGTAGTTGTTCTGTTTGCAGGAACCCTCGGGGGGCCAGTTCAGCCCCCCGACCAGGCTCGGAGGTTGCCTGAGGTGTTCCTGGCCCCGGGTGCCCCCAGCTCTTCGTGTCGTTTTGGATCCCCCGAGGCTTGTCTGGCACTGATGAAGAGTGCCCTCGAGGCCATCTGGGCCTCCAGAAAAGCTGGGATCGCCTTTGGCAATGGTCTCTTCTGGCAACGCCCGAATTCCACCATATTTGGGACACTATAGTCGGCGCTATGGGACAGCGCGCAGCTATTGGCAAGATCGTGTACCCCAGAGGGGCCCTGAATCCTGGAACCCGTTCTCGTCTCTGCGAACAAAGCCGACGCCACATATCGATTCCCGCAACATTGTGCTGGTGTGCTGCGTTTCCTGTCCCAGGGCATACGTGGGGCAAAGCCGAAGCAGCATAATTCAACGCCGATTTCGCAGGAATGACTGATCATGGCGTCTCTGTGCATTTGGTATAGGGTGGGGGGAGGACGAATGGGACGAGTAGGGTCTTGTGCATGCAGCCTCTAGGTAGCGTCCCGATTCAGGGATTCTTGCAGTAATTCGGCGAATCCATTCAGCTACCTGCGGCAAACCCCACCACCGTGCCAGCGCAGCGGTGCAGCGTGAAGGAGGTTGAGTCAAAGACCCACTGCAATTCAGCGCGTGGTTTGACGGGCCTCTCGGAGGCCGCCTGGAGGGCCTTGTTGGGGGCCTCTTGGGGCCTTTTGGGGGCCTCTTGGGCCGCCTTTGGGTTCTCCTTGCTCGTCTGCCGCCTCAGGAGGCCGTCTTGGGGGCCTCTCTGGCCCGTCTTGGGGCTTGAGGTCCTCGTGGGGCGCTTTCGGGCCGTCATGGAGGTTAGTCTTGGAAATTTTTTGAATTCCATTCAGGGCCTTTTCGGTCATATTTGGGGCCTCGTGGGCCGTCTTCGGGCTTCCTTGGGCCGTCTTGGGCCCTCTTGGGGCCTTCTTCGGCTGTCCCCGAGCCTTCTTCGGAACATTTTGGGCGTCCTCTTGAAGCGTCCTCTTTGTACGTCTTGGGGGCCTCTTGGGCCGTCTTGAGGCCATCTTGGGTCATGTTGGGGCCAGCCTCGACCGTCTCGAGGCCTTCTTCGATAGTCATGGGACCGTCTTGGGGTCTGTTTGGGCCATTTTGGGGCGAGCTTGGCTGTCTTGGGGCGGTGTGTGGCTGTCTTGGAGCCGTCTGGATTCAGAAAAGTGTACCCGAGAGCAAATTCAGGGGGGGCGAGGTTCGGACGACGCGTGCGATGAGTGGGGGTGTCGGTCATAGACAAGGCTTAAGGGACCTAGCCAGGCAGCAAAGGATTATTCTAACACGCCCCAACGTGCACAGGGCACGGTGGAGGACTCCTGTGCTTGCGTGAAGACCAGGGGCCTGCTCCTCTCTTTGCGCGCCCGCTCTGGTAGCCCCTGTAGTGTCCATCTCTACTCCGAGCAAGATCGCCTTCTGGTTTTGCCGATCAAGCAAGGCTGAGGAGAGGACAAACACAGACAACAATTAAGTGTCGACGTCCGGGGAAATTATGGGAAACTATGGGAAGTGGGGGGGAATACGAACACCCAGAACATATAATAGAAATTATGGGGGATCCTGCGATGTGTGTCTATTTAGTTGTGTGTCCCAGGGCCCCCTTAAAGGCTCCTGTCCTCGGCTTCCACTGTGCTGTCATCGGCTCACGTGGGCTTCACGCTTCGCGCACCGCTTTGACGCGCTTCGTATTGCGTCCTCAGGCGGTCCCGCTCACCTCCATCAGCATGTGATGACAGGGTCGTCTCCCTCCCCCCTCCTGCATGGTGGCGCAACTCGCTTGACAGCAGCCCCGTTTCGCTTCCTCGCCATCGCAGTGACTCTGCCTAGCCGCCGACGTAAAATGTCATGACAGGGTCATGGCCCCTGAGCCAGATGCTCAAGTGTTTTTCGAGGTGCTGTTCCACCGTGAACTTGCATGGCGCATCATTTGCATCCGAGTTTTGATTTTGAGGGCGACACCTCGACGCTGCGACGCTGCGACGCAGCGGGCCCGCTCGGTGGAGTAACGGGGGAACTAACAACACTAGCAGCCGTCCCAGGACATCTCTGCCCCCGCAACCCTGGCAGAGTCACAAAACGTGGCTGCTGCTGGCGCTGCTAGACCCTCGATGGGGGAGTGGGGGTGTCGGCTTCGAGGTTCGAGGTCGTCGGCTTCGAGGCTCGAGGCTTTCGGACGTTTTCGTGGGTTCTCGGCGGCGCCTCTGGATGCCTTCCAGCGGCTGCGCCTTGCCGAGAGCTTTCCAGGGGCGCCCAGATCGTCCCGGACGGCCGCATGACGCCCGAGTTATGGCCCGAAAACCATTCCGATCAGGACGTGTCGCACACTTCTCGGTCAGCGGCGAGGGCGAGCGCACAACGAGTTCGGGCAGCCGGCGGACCGCGCCGGCATGTCTGGCACACACTGAACGCGCGGGGAAGAAGAGGGCGGCCGCGGAGGTAGACTGTGTGAGGATGCTTAAGCCCCCCCAGCCGCCGCCCCGCTGCTGCTGGCCCCCGCTCCCGGCGCCGCCCCGCCGCGCGCCTGGCCTTGTTCTGAGCGGGCCTGGCTTCCGTCTCCCTCCCGCCACCGCCAGGCCGGGCGCCTCCTCCTCCTCCTCCTCCTCCTTCTCCTCCTCCTCCTCCTCCTCCTCCTCCTCCTCCTCCTCCTCCTCCTCCTCCTCCTCCTCCTCCTCCTCCCCCCCTTGTGCATCGCGGCCTCATTCGCGTTCGTATGCCCGACCGATGCCTTCCCGCCAGCGCAGTCACTCTGCCTAGCCGCCGACGCAAAAGTGTGCGCGGATGCTCCGTGCGCTGCGAATGTTCGCCACGAGGAGCGCGCGGGCGGCCTCAGGCACCGGAGCCAGTGTCCCAAGAGGTGCGCGGTCAGCCAAGGATGCAGTAGGGGAGGGCAGTGCCGCGGCCACCCGGGAGGCAAGCCGTCGTCCGCGGGGCGGCAGGCAGCATGCCTTTGCTGAGCCAGGATCGTCGGCGGTCGTCGTTGTGGGGCCTGGCGTTCGGGAGGTGGCCAGGCTGTGCCAGAGCCTCAGGACGTGTCGCACGAGCTGCGAGCGGAAGCGGTGAAGCATTGTTTCCTGGTGGGGGCGGCTCCCTTCGTGAGGGTGGCGCAGGCGCGACCTCGATACGGACGTCAGCGGGTGCAGCATGTGGGCCTTGGTCGCCGCGCTGCCGTGCTTCCGCGCGAGCGTCTGGCGGAAGGCTGCACGCATGCAGTGCTTCCCGTACGCGTCGGCCTTCAGAGCCTCGGGCCTTCCACGTTCGGATCCCAGTCCTCTCGTTTTCTGGCGGGCTGTCCCCCTCACCTCTGCTGTCTGCGCAGACTCTTGCATGACGTTTTTTGCAATGCAAGGCTGAATTCAGAGGCTGCTGCCATCCGACGCGTTCCGTGGGCACGCGACATGCGTTGCTGCTGTTTGGAACAGCGTGCGGGTAAAAGCCATTGCGCAGCAAAGGGAGGCAGTTCAGCGGCGAGCCGATGGCGTCGGATGCCATGCAACGGCACACGTTTTTTTTGCCGGGAAGGTCTCGCGGTTGTTGGCGAAGACGTAACCTTGCATGTGCCCTCTCGAACACCTCTTGCGGGCAGTGCTGTGTGAGCGTGCCGTCTGCGTGCGGCACGAGTAACCGACTGTCGACCGCAGCGGCAAAGCGCCGGACGGGATCGTCCCGTCAGTTGTCAGCAACCGTTCGAAGGGGCGGCCGCAGACGTGCCTGCAGGGCACGGGCACACGGGCAGTGCGTGTGGTCTCGTCGCCCAGTGAAGGGTTTGGAGAGTCGCCCTGTGCCGTTTATGCCGCACCGTTCGATCTCGACCATGGGAATTTTCACAGAGTTACATCTGTTCACGGGTGTATGCATATAAGCGTACATGTATGTACATGTGCGTTGTATACATGGCTTTGCCCGTCTCCGCGTTCTGCTTGGATTCCTGGTGCATCAGATCACGGAACGGGTTACACGGCTCCGCGGAGGTCAACAGAGGGAAATATTTGTGGTTGCTTGCCCCGCAGATCATGTTCTGAGTGGATGTTTGGGGACGTGGGTAAGCTGGTCGGCAAGGAGGCTGTGCGTGCAAGTGGTTTGATTGAACCACGCGTCGGATGCCACGATCAACTTCCCAGATGCGCTCCGCAAGGAGCAGAGAGAGGTAGATAGAGAGAGAGAGAGAGAGAGAGCGAGAGAGAGAGAGAGAGAGAGCGAGAGAGAAAGAGAGAGAGAGCGATCGAGACAGAAGTGCAGACAGTGCGAGACAAGCGTTTGGCGAACTGTCGGTGAAGGGGGGCAGTTCACCTGGCCTGGGGGTCCTCGTGGTGGCACACCTTGTGCGCAGTAAGATTCTTGGACGACCGAGTGGCTCACACGTGCTGGGATGAGACGTTTTTTTGTTTGATGCTCTGCCCCCTCTTTCGGCCGCGTCCTCCTCCTCTTCCCCCCTTCTGCATGGTGGCACACATCGCTTTAACGGCTCTCCCGTTTAGGCTTGTCCGCTAGCGCAGACGACCCCTGCCGCGCCGCCGACGCAACAAGTTTTTCTCGATGCTCGCCTGCTTCAGTGCCTCAGTTCGCCTCGGAAGCGCCCCTCCCTCGCTCGAACGCTGCTTGAGCCAAGCGGCCGCAGACCAACGCTTTTTTTTTGACGTGAGACAAGAGGGGGAACTGTGTGCACGACGTCTTGTCGACGGCAGCCTTGTCAGGCGTGTGGTCCGCAACTCCAGAATTTCGTAAGATGAGCGCTCGGAGTGGCCTGGTTGACCAGGAACTTCACTGCTCACTGCTGACATATGCAAGTTCGAGGGTTGTGCCGATTGAGATAACGCCTTCAAGTGGGAAGCGCAGCTCCGTGCAGGTTGAATCATTGCTAGATCGTCGTATGCTACATGCTCCAGCTTTCTCCAACAGTGCGCCATAGGTTCAACTTACGTGACGTCTGGTGGCCTTGACGTCTTTCAGCGTCTTTCTCGTCCAAATACCATCTGTCCTGACGTCTTTCCGTATCTCTTTCGGCTCTTGCTTTTCTTGTGCAGTTGGGTTCAAATGAATTTCATGCTCGCCGAAGGCGTATCTCGTAGAAGTCTCCAATGCTTCCATTGCCTGCGCGCTCGTGCCATCATTACCCCAGCTTGGTAAGGGGGGGCCCAAACTCCTCGCGAACGCCTGCGCCGGGATGGAAGACAGGAGCGTGGATAAGTTTGCAGGCGTCGGGGCGGATGTTTACATCCTTGACGTGCATATGACAAGACGAAACTCATTGAACGACTTTGTAGCGTGTTTCAGCAATCTTGGTGGCACATTATGCACGCGTAGCAGTGTGACAGCGACCATCATCACAGGCGTAGTGGCGATCAATGGTACGGTATGCAAAATGAGTTGAAGCGCGCCAATTCTTTTAAATCGAAGCAAGTGGGGCAGGTGGGGCAGGATAGTGACTTTGGGGTGGGGACGGCGGGGGAGCGGGATCTATTGTTGTGCGTCTCTATAAATGTATATGTTTAGGTCTACGACCAGATTAATGTATATGTCAAGTTATACCTCTCTGAGGCCAGGGCGATTATTGCATGGTTGCGCTCTTTCTTGCTCTTCTCTCTTCCTTCGGGACATATATGTACACACTCACTGGCCGTTGCAAACAGATGTCTACAAGTGTGGGTAGTCGTTTTCTTCAAATGTAATCCATTGTTTCCAGGATGGCTCCAAGAGGATTCGGGGTGTTGCGGAAGAGAGGGGGGAGGATTGTGAGGAGTGGCGTGACTGGAGGATGCGGGATGCGTGATGGGAGGGCCCTGGCCGAAGAGACACGTACCTCGTCGGTGAGAGGGGGTGCGGCACGGGCGAGAGGCCGTCGAGGTGCGGCCCTGCTTTTTCGACCCTGGGTCCTGCTTCTTTCCCCTTGTCCTTGGGAGGAGGCGGGAGGGGGGGGGATGGGGGTGGAGGGAGCCGGGAGGGTGAAGAAGAGGGGAGGAGGCATCACTTCCTCTCGCCTCACTCTTTTTCTTCTTCCTCTTGTAATTCCCAACCATCCTGTGGTGTTGGGTCCTCGTTTTGAAGAGACAGCGCCCCGAGTCCTCTCCCTTCTCTTCCCCCTCCCTCCTCCCACCATAATCATGATCATCATCATCATCGTCATCATCATGATCGTCATCATCATCGTCATCAGCATCATCAAAATCAACATCTCCTCCTCCTCATCATCATCAGCATTATCATCATTTTCATTATTGTTCTCATTCTCATTATCAAGATCCTTCATCCTCATCGTTACCATCATCACCATCATCATAATCGTAATCATAATCGAAATCCAAATCCGAATCATAATCATAATCATAACCATAAGCATAATCATCATCACCATCATCATCACCATCATCATCACCATCATCATCATCATCTTCATCATCATCGTCGTCGTCGTCGTCATCACCACCATCATCGTCGTCATCATCGCTGTCATCACCACCATCATCGCCATCAGCTTCGGCACACTCCTCACACGCTTCGTGGCCCCATATACAGCTCCACCGAAGGCCCCAGTGGCGGTGTTCACATGCGTCCGCGCCACCGATTCCAGCACACCCCTCACACGTTTCGTGGCCCCATAGGGAGCTCCACCGAAGGCCCTAGTGATGGTGTCCACATGTGTCCGCACCACCCTTTTCGGTACACCCTTCACTCGTTTCGTGGCCCCATAGGGATCTCCACCGAAGTCCCCAGTGGCGGTGTCCAGGTGTCCACATGTGTCCTCGCCACCCATTTCGGCACACCGCTCATACGTTTCGTGGCCCCAGTGGAACTCCACCGAAGGCTCCGTGGCGGTGTCCACATGCGTCCGCGCCACCGATTTCGGCACACCCCTCACACGTTTCGTGGCCCCATAGACAGCTCCACCGAAGGCCCCAGTGGCGGTGTCCACATGCGTCCGCGCCACCCATGCCGGCACACCCCTCACACGTTTCGTGGCCCCATGGGGAGCTCCATCGAAGGCCCCAGTGGCGGTGTCCGCATGCGTCCGCGCCACCCTTTCCGGTATACCGCTCATACGTCTCGTGGCCCCATGGGTAGCTCCACCGAAGGCTCCAATGGTGGTGTCCACATGCATCCGCGCCATCCATTTCGGGGTACCCCTGACACGTTTCGTGGTCCCATAGGAAGCTCCACCGTAGGCCCCACTGGCGGTGTTCACATGCGTCGGCCCCACCCATTTCGGCTCAAACGGTTCGTGGCTCCATAGGGATCGCCACCGAAGAAGCTATTCACAATTGCGGTACTCACAACTGAATATGGTGGGGCCCTTCGCCAGGATAATCACTTTTGATTTTCTTCTTCTTCTTCTTCTTCTTATCCTCTTACTTTCGTCCTCTCCTTCGCCTCCCTCACCTCCCTCCGCCTGCTGCTTATCCTCCTTCCCTCTCCCTCGCACCTGCTGCTTCCCTCGCTTTCTACCCCACTCCCCACCCCCTCTCGGTGTCGCATCCATTTGCTGGACCGTGGCTAAGAACATCGCGATGAGGTGGGCGACCGACAGATCTGATTCTCGCTCGCGTGACCTTGAGCAATCCTTGTGCAGACGCTAGGCGTGCGCCTGGCTGGCTGGGCGGATTGCACGGTTGGGGTTGGCTGGCAGGCTTTCTGACACGTCAGCTTTCGGAGCTGCAAGGTCGAATAGTGGTGGGCGGGCTTGGGCGGTGGGTTGACCAGCAATTGCGTCATTGCTTACAGAACGCATCGCTCAGTTCAGGCGCGCTGATCATCCGACATTCAAGCTCTAGGATCACATATACATGTCCTTGAGTTTTGCTACATGCATTGGTTGTTGCTATGGGATCGCGCACCCCTGGAGGAGATGAATCCTGATGGGGCGGGTGGGGATGAGGAGGACGAGTGGGGATGGGAGATGGGGGTCAAGCAGCACATGTCAATTTGCAGTGGGTGACGATGTTGAAAGTGATGAACGGACCAAAGAAGGCTAGAATGCTTCCCGAGTGTGCGGCATCCTTCCTGCATTCACCCGTCTCGCATCTAATCGTGGGGGCGACGGCCATGCGACTTGCACCACGGGCGTACGGACTGTACATTGGACGTGGGGACTAGTGCAGCTGTCATGGTAGTGATGGGACGCCAGCATTTCTGCGCGATGCGCTTTAGTGAAGCACGTGGGACAGTATTGTGATAACGCTGAGAGTATCATGGGACAATAGCTTGCCAGGGTGTATACAATTATAATGTGGGACGAGCAAACGCCGATTGAGCCGCATCTGAAACAATTAGGGCCCGCATGCATGGTTGCTGTGGGTTCAACTGGGGTGCTCACGACAAGTGAACCAATAGACGTTATGTGCACGCGAGCGGTCTGAGAAAGTGAGGATTGGTGGCAAGCAGTGAGGGGCGGATGTCGACAGTAGCATGACACGAAGAGGCCAGTTGTTGTCCGCTGCTTTTCTTCAGTGGAGGCCGAATACCGCCTCCACGCAGCCAGTGCTTCGCAGCAGGACGGGTGGGCTGGCCACCTGACGTTGCAGAGCTGGCCTGCAGGTGTGGCACCATCCGCACTTCATGGCGCGCGCACCTGCGCGAAGGCATGCATGCCCGCACCGCGGAGACTAAGGAGCAGCTGGGAGATCGGCGTGCCCCCTGCGGGGGTGCACGGGCGCACAAGCTCGCGGCCGTGTGCTCGCATCATGTCTGTGTGCGCGACCAGCCACAAGGTGCGCGAGTCCATGGCACAGGACCGTTTGTTTTCGTTCAGACGGAGCGCTCGGTCGCACTGGGCGTGTCTTTGTGATGGACTTGCGGTTTGAAATCAATTCGATGTCGCCGTCGCTGGGTCTGGAGTGGACATTGCTGAGTGTGAGCCCGCCTGGACCCCAAACATGGACTTCTTGCGCTCTAGGCGGTGCAACGTAGGTGGTGCAGTCAAGGTGGCGCACTCTAGTTGGTGCAATCTAGGTGGTGCAATATGTTGGGTGGCATCTAGGTGGTGCAATGTAGGAGGTACAGTCTATGTGGTGCAACTGATTTTATCAAACGAGTTGACACATCCCGCGCTCTTGCAAACATCCCACCCACCCACCCGCAACTTGGTTTGCAAAATCTCTTAAGACCGTGACGGTGGTTACCAAATGGCCCTTGGCAACGACAGCGACGCCGATGACGACAGCGACAACGACGACGACGACGCCGCCGACAACGACTACGACGACACCGACGACGTCTCCAACGACTTCGACGACGCCGACAACGACGACGACGACGACACCGACGACGACGACGCCGACGCTGACGCCAACGACGACGACGACGACGATGACAACGACGACGACGATGACGACGCCGACGACGACGACAACGACGACACCGACGACAACGACGACGTCAACGACGCCGACAACGACGACGACGACGGCGGCGACGACGACGACGCCGACGTCGACGACGACAAGACGACGACGACGCCGACGCCGCCGACGACGAAGACGACGACGACGTCGCCAACAAAGACGACGACGAAGGAGGAGGGAGGACGACGACGGCGACAACGACGACAACGACGACAACGACGAGGGAGGAGGGAGGACGGCGACGACGCGAACGACGAATAAGGAGGAAGGACGGCGACGCCGACGACGACAACGACGAGGGAGGAGGGAAGACGACGACGACAACGACGACGACGACGGCGACGAAATAGGAGGGACGACGACGAGACGCCGACGACGGACGACGACGACGACGACGAGGGAGGAGGAGGAAGGACGACCACGGCGACAACGACGACGGAAACGACCACGACGCCAAAGAGGACGACGACGACGACGACGACGACGGGCGACGACGACGAGACGAGGACGGCGACGACGACGACGACGCAAGAGCGCGCGCGCACGCTTTTGTTGAAAATCCGTGTTGCGAAACCTTGTGTTTTTGTAGGTTTTTTGGACACACGATTTTGAAATCCTTCCGAAACCGATGGGTTTTGAAGGATTTCGGCATACGCGCGCGACGACGCGCGCGTCTGCACTTCGTCCCCTTTTTTTGCAGAGGATTCTCGCGACGGCACACGCGCAAGGGCGTTCGACAGATTTCGACATGCGCGCGCGAAGCCCGTTTGGTAGCATTTTGTGACAATCTTGAAAAACTTATGGTTTCCTGAAGATTTCGCAAGAGCTCGCGCGTAAACTTTTTTAGCAAATCAGTGTTGCGAAACCCTGTGTTCTTGTAGGTTTTTTGAAATCTCGATTGCGAAATCTCTCCGGCACCGAAGGTTTTTGAAGGATTTCGGCATGCGCGCGCGACGGCGCGCGCGTGTGCATTTCGTATTTTTTTCCCTTTTGCAAGGGATTCGCAAACAAGTGTTATGTTAGAACAAAAAATGTCTCCGCGTATGTTTTTTTTTTTTTTTTTTTTTTTTTTTTTTTTTTTTTTTTTTTTTTTTTTTTTTTTTTTTTTTTTTTTTTTTTTTTTTTCTCTTTTTTTAAAAGCCAAGGAACCTTAGGGGGACCGATGCCGGCCCCCCCTGGGATAGTGTAAATTCATAGTTAGGATGGACATGTGGTCATAGTCATATATGATTTACATACCCGAAAGGGGGGCGGCGAACGCCGGCGGGGGGTGTAGAGTCTATTCTATTTTTAGAAAAGAGAACCTGTATGGTGTCCGCAATGTGTTGCAACTTATATGGTGTAAGCTATACGGTGCAAGCGATGTGGTGCAAATGTGTGGTGTAAGCTATGTGGTGTAAGCTAGGTGGTGCAATCTATGTGGTGCTATCTACTAGGTGCGTTTTCATGATTACAAATGAGCTGGCACATTCCACGCCCTTGCACACATCCCACCCGCTCATTCGCTCCTTGGTTTGCAAAACCCTTGCGGCGGCGCTGCGTGCTTGGCGTTGGCTGGTGCATCTCTGCGGCAGCCGTGGCCTGCGCATGCTCGCGCGCACAGCGGCCATCTAGGTTGGCGCGACCGGCGTGGTCGCGGTGGCGCTGACCGCTGTGCATTTCCCAGCGGGCACTTCAGTGCGAGTCGGTGATTTGGGCGGGCGCAGTATCATGGCGACGTCGACGATGACGACGGCAAGGCCAATGACTGCGCTGATGTCGATCACGCGCGCCGACAACGATAACGATGTCTTCCCGTCGTTGATGAAGCTTTTTGGAGTAGTTAAACATGCGCGCGCGGCCGACGCGCGCGGGTGGCCCGCGTTGCTATATTTGACACGGATCATGCCCCCCCCCCCGCGCGCAAGGGCGTTCGACTGAGTTTGGCCTGTGGCGCGAGAGGCCCGTTTGCCAGAATTCGATGAACATGTTGGGGAACCCATGTATCGCTGACGAATCCGCACGACCGCTAGCGCAGGATTTTTTGAAAACTGATGTTGCAAAGCCATGTGTTTGATATGTTTCTGAGACGCTCGCTATTGAAATCGTTCCGAAGCCTGAGGTTGCCCAAGGATGTCGGTATGCGTGCGCGGCGACGCGCGCGTGCGCACTTCGTCCCACTTGTCGCAAAAATGTTCTTACGACAGCACGCGCGCAAGGGCGCTTGAACGATTTCGACGCGCGCGCGAGAAGCCTATCTGGTAACATTATGAAAATGCGGAAAACGTCCAGTTTTCTTAAGACTTCGCAAAAACGTGAGCGCAGCTTCTTCTAACAAAGAAGAGCACTTGTTGCGAAACCGAGTGTCTTCTTCCATATCTGTTCTCGTGACTCTCGATTGTGAAACCCGTACGACATCTAAAGTTTGTGAAGGATTTCGGCATGCGCGCGCGACGACGCGCGCGTGTGCACATCGTCGCATTTTTGGAAGAGATGTTCGAACATAGTTGATTTTTTATAATTGAGTGTGCTTGCGTAGTCTTGGTTGCAGAGGATGAGGGGGGCGAGCTCGGGCCTGGCTGGGATGGTAGGAGTTCATATTTCGGATGGGCTATGGGGCACAATAGTACGTGCATTGCAATACGAAAAAAGGTTGCCCGTTAACCCTTTGGGGGGGGGGGTATATCTTAATATCCCCAAGCAGTGCTTGCGCTTCGGGGCTCTTATTTGGCTTAACCATCTAAGGGTGAGTGTCGGCTTTTGCCGGCGGTGCCGCCTGTCGCCGCTGTCTCCGTCGCCGTCGCCGTTGCCGCAGCTCGGGGCGAGTGGTGGCTTTTGCGGGCGGTGCTGCCCGTCGCCGCCGTCGTGGTCGCCGTCGCTGTCGCCGCCGTTTGTGGCGAGCGAGCGGCGGCTTTTGCGGGCGGTGCCGCCCGTTGCCGCCCCCGTCGCATTGCATTTCGTAGGTTGCCGCGCGTAATTTGCACCGCATGAATTGCATCACGTAGATCGCACCACATACATTGCATTGCGTAGATTGCATTATGTAAGTTGCCGCGCGTTAGTTGCACCATGTAGAGTGCACCGCATAGGTTTCCTTACATAAGTTGCACCGCGTAGCTTGCACCACATAGTGCACCACGTCGATGGCACCGCGTAGACTGCAGTACATAGGATGCATCGCATACGTTCTCCTTTTTAAAAAAGAGAGTAGACTCTACCCCCCCAGACTTATCGGTTCCCCTGGGATAGTACGATTTCATATATATTCTGCACATTCGTCCATCCTAAATATGAAACCGTACCATCCCAGCCAAACCGGTTTCCCCCCTGAGGTTCCCTGGTAAAAAAAAAAAAAACACTATGCGGTGACATTTTTTGTTCTAGCAAAACATTTTTTCCACGAATCCTTTGCAACAAATGAGACGAAGTGCACACGCGCGCGTCGTCGCGCGCGCGTGCCGAAATCCTTCGAAAACCTTCGGTGCGGGAGGGATTTCGCAATCGAGTTTCCAAAACACATACAAAAACACATGGTTTCGCAACACAGAATTGCTAAACAAAGCTTCCGCGAAAGTTCTTGCGAAATCCTTAAAAAAACACAAATTTTTGTTTTCAAGATTTTCACGAATTGCTACCAAAAGGGCTTCGCGCGCGCTCATGTCGAAATCTGTCGAACGCCCTTGCGCGTGTGCCGTCGCGAAAATCCCCTGCAAAAAACGGGACGAAGTGCAGACGCACGCGTCGTCGCGCGCGTATGCCGACAACCTTCAAAACCCGTCGGTTTCGGAAGGATTTCAAAATCATGTGTCCAAAAAACCTACAAAAACACAAGGTTTCGCAACACGGATTTTCAACAAAAGCGTGCGCGCGCTCTCTTGCGTCGTCGTCGTCGTCGTCTTCCTCCTCCCGCGTCGTTGTCGTCGTCGTCGTCGCCTACGTCGTCCTCTGTCTTTCCTCGTGTTCGTCGTCGTCGTCCTCTTTGGCGTCGTGGTCGTTTCCGTCGTTGTTGTCGCCGTGGTCGTCCTTCCTCCTCCTCCTTCGTCGTCGTCGTCCGTCGTCGGCGTCTCGTCGTCGTCCCTCCTATTTCGTCGCCGTCGTCGTCGTCGTCGTCGTTGTCGTCGTCGTCGTCATCTTCCCTCCTCCCTCGTCGTTGCCGTCGTCGGCGTCGCCGTTCTTCCTCCTTCTTCGTCGTTCGCGTCGTCGCCGTCCTCCCTCCTCCCTCGTCGTTGTCGTCGTTGTCGCCGTCGTCGTCCTCCCTCCTTCCTCGTTGTCTTCGTTGGCGACGTCGTCGTCGTCTTCGTCGTCGTCGTCGGCGTCGGCGTCGTTGTCGTCTTCGTCGTCGTCGACGTCGGCGTCGTCGTCGTCGCCGTCGTCGTTGTCGTCGTCGTCGTCGTCGTCGGCGTCGTTGACGTCGTTCGTCGTCGTCGTCGTGTCGTCGTTATCGTCGTCGTCGGCGTCGTCATCGTCGTCGTCGTTGTCATCGTCGTCGTCGTCGGCGTCGGTTTCGTCGTCGTCGTCGTCGTCGGTGTCGTCGTCGTCGTCGTCGTCGTGTCGGCGTCGTCGAAGTCGTTGGAGACGTCGTCGGTGTCGTCGTAGTCGTTGTCGGCGGCGTCGTCATCGTCATTGTCGCTGTCGTCGTCGGCGTCGCTGTTGTTGCCAAGTGCCATGTGGTACCCACCGTCACGGTCTTAAGAGATTTTGCAAACCAAGTTGTGGGTGGGTGGGTGGAATGTTTGCGCGAGCAGTGGGGAGGACAACTCATTGCGAACAAAAGTTAATTGCACCACGTAGATTTCACCGCGTAGAATGCAAGGACCCTACTGTTTGGGGTCCACGCTGGCTGGCTAACGTTATTGTAGAAAAAGGAGAATCTGCGAGGCTCGCGCAATCAAACTTGCATCCAAAATGCGCTGGCGAGGGGACGGCGACGGGCGGCGACGAGACGGCGACGGGCGGCGACAGGGCGGCGACGGGCGTCGGCGAGGCGGCGACGGCGACAACAAGCCTGCCGAGGCGGCAGCCAGGCCCAGAAGCAGCGGCGACGGACGGCGGCGACGGGCAGCGGCGGCGACAATAAGCTGGCCGAGGCGGCGTCCAGGGCTCAAAGCAGCATCGTTGGAAGGCGGCGACGGGCGGCGACGGCGACAACAAGCTGGCCGAGGTGGCAACAAGGTTCAGTTTTTTACGAAAGAATAAGAGCCCCTGAATGCAAGCACTGTTTTGAAAACTATTCTTAATGTTTGACTCGGGCTGGCTGGAACACACCTTCATCCCAGCCATGTTTAATTCGATTCTACTGTCAGTTGAGCCAGGTACATCGATGATGCGGTAGCAGAGAAGCGTGAGACAGGGGGGAGTTGGCTACACACACACGCATACATGTTATTTGTTTGTATAGGTGCATGTACATACATTGTATATGCATGAACGAGTTTGTGCACTCTTCTTGATGCATCATGTGTTGGCAGCACACGTCACGAGACAGACATCGGATGGTCGTTGGCGTGACCTGCCGGCCCACCTCCCTTATGAGTGTTAGTACAATCTGAACATTCATTTGGGGTGGCAAGTGGGGCGCAGCATCAGTTGTGGTGACAGTCGCTGGGTGACCCAGGAGTTAGTTGCTGCACGATCCAGCGCTGGAGAGGACGATCTGAGCTCAAGGCGTGTTTCTTACTGTTTGCCTCTCCACCTGTGTCGCTTGCCTCATGGGTCCTACTACGAGACGTGCTTCTCGGCTGATGCCTGCACTGAATTTGCACTTCTTAGGTCAGAGGTCGTGCCATATATATATATATATGTAATATATATCTATGTAATATATATATATATATATATATATAATATATATATTATATATATATGTATATATATATATATATATATGTATATATATATATATATATTTATATGTACACATCTATAGATTTATGTGTATATATATAATTATAATATGGATGAATAACAGGTCCCCAGCCTGGGGGCCCCGCCCACCTCGAAACCATCGGGCCCTCTTTTTTGATACCCCCGCCCTGGCGCCTCCAAGGGGCCTCCAGACGGCCCAGGAGGCCGCCATCAGCCCCCCAGAATGCGACAGGATGGCCAAAGACGCTCCCAAGCAGCCCAAGTCAGCCTTCCGACGGCTTTCGAGGCTCCCAAGTGGCCTCCAAGAGACCCCAAGAGAGGTCTGATAGGTGTCACGGGACGGCCCGAAGAGGCCATGTTTTTTCAATGTTTTTGGCCTCTCGCGTTTTCGAGCTTCCAACGGTCCAAGATCGCCGAAGATCCTCCCAAGACCGCCCCAAGACCACCCAAGAGACCCTCAGGACGGCCCCAAGACGGGCCAAGACGGCTCCAAAACTGCCGAAGAGGCGCCCAGCACAGCCCCAGACCACCCCAGAACTGGCCCAAGATGGGCCCAAGAGCGGGAGCAGGAGGCTTCCAGAGACCTCCGAGAGGCCTCCGGGACCACCCAGAGGCCCCCAACACACCCCCGATCCCTGAGAGGCCCCAAAGAGACCCCGACGAGGCTCCAAGAACAGCCCAAGATAGCTGTATTGCATCTTCGAGTCGGACGCACGCCTTCACGGAGGACACGTAGTAGTTGTATGTCCTTGTGCGTCCCGCAGGACACACTCGCACTGCAGGAGGAACCGCACTATGTGCGCCGAGAGAACGAGCTCTAGCTCTATGCTTGTTTCAGTGGGGCACGCAGAACAGGCGTGCGAGTTTAGACTTGCCTATGATGGAGAGAATGATGAACGAAC
The DNA here is from genome assembly GCA_963575745.1 of Prorocentrum cordatum. Classification (NCBI taxonomy): domain Eukaryota; class Dinophyceae; order Prorocentrales; family Prorocentraceae; genus Prorocentrum; species Prorocentrum cordatum. The sequence goes on from CAUYUJ010000838.1 coordinate 104,743, forward strand.
GGTCCAGATATGGACGGGGTCAGCATTGTTGTGGCAGCCTCCAAGAGAACATGTTGTTCCGCATCATCCGCCCCTCCATCGCCCATAGCGCCACCCCTCCTCCCTCGCTCCTCCGTCTTCCTCTCCCTTCCCTCCTCCATCCCCCTCCTCGACACCTCTGCGCTGTGCTCCTCCCCCCTCACCCCTCGCTCCTGCTCCTCCTCCCTCCTTCCTCCGTTCCTCCTCCCACTCCTCCTCCTCCTCCTCCTCCTCCTCCTCCTATTACTGCTACTACTACTCCCTCCTCCTCCTCCTCCTCCCTCCCTCCCTCCCCCCCCTCCCTCCTCCCCCTCCTCCTTCTCCTCCGTCCTCCTCCTCTCCTCCTCCTCCTCCGCCTCCTCCTCCTCCTCCTCCTCCCTCCCTCCCTCTCACCCTCCCTCCCTCCCTCCCTCTCCTCCTCCCTCCTCCTCTCCTCCTCCCCTCCGCCTCCTCCTCCTCCTCCTCCGCCTCCTCCTCCTTCTCCTCCTCCTCCTCCCTCCTTGTTCTTGTTGTCTTCCTCCTCCCCAGACGGCCGACGTCATGGCCCCCTTCACAGGGACTCGTTTTTCATCCCGAGTGTTTGCTTGACGCTCCTGGTACCCAGTAGAGCCCGCTGAGGCCGAAAAGTGCCCAAACCTTCGTCGTGTTTTTTGTTGTTGTTGCTGCTGTTGCTGTTGCTGTTGCTGTTGCTGTTGCTGTTGCTGTTGCCGTTGCTGTTGTTGTTGTTGTTGTTGTTGTTGTTGTTGTTGTAGTCGTCGCCGTTGTTGCTGCTGCTGCTGTCGTTGCTGTTGTTGTATTGTGTGTTGTTGTTGCTGCTGTTGTTATTGTTCTTGTTGTTATTCTTTTTGTCATTGTGGATGTTGTTGTTGTTTTTGTTATGGTTGTTTTTTGTTGTTTTGGTTGTTGGTATTTTTGTTGTGGTTGTTCTCGTTGTTGTTGTGATTGCTGTGATCGTTGTTGTGGTTGTTGTTGTTGTTGCTGTTGCTGTTGCTGCTGTTGTTGCTGTTGTTTTTGTTGTCGTTGTTGTTGTTGTTGTTGTTGTTGTTATCGTTGTTGTGGTAATTGTTGTGATTGTTGCTATTATTGTTACTGTTGTGTTTGTATGTATAATACATATAGATATTCTTCACGACGCGATGATGTCATGGTTTTCCGAGCCCTCGCCCTCGCCCTCCTCGGAGCGCGCAGCTGCACGCGCCCCCAGCAGCTTCAGCACCTGCAAGCTCGACGACGAGCCCCCCGACGTGCTGGCGGCCGGGGCAGGCCACGGGGCGGGACGGGCGGCCTCTCGCTTCGAGAGCGCACGACGTCAGCGGCGCACGGTGACGACGATGCGCCGACGACGACGACGATGCGCACGCGACCTTCGTGCTGTGAGTGCCCTCCTGCCGGAAGCTGGTGCGCATATATATATATATATATATGTATATATATGTATATATATATATATATATATATATATAGGTTTATGTACATATATGTATACATATATATATACATACATATATAGGCATATATAGGTATACATTACCAGTGGCGGTCTGGCTTTCCATCCCGGGACGTTTGGAGGGTCGGGGACGACGTCGGGGGTGGCGTGGTGTATATTTTTTTCCACGTTTCCCCGGGGAGGCAGCGAAGACTGCATACACCAGGATTCCGTACACCCCAGCATCCGCTTCCCTGTGCAAGCGGCAGTGCAGCGCCGGAACAAGCGTCGGTGTATAGAGCTCATTTCCCTACCTCCTGCTCCGCGGCCGCCCTCTGCCCTGTCTTTTTTCACTTGCAGGCGGAAACCTGGTACGCTCTGCTCCAGCTGCCAGGGCGCGCGGGCGGATCTTTCTCTGCCGCGCCCGCGACGAAAAAAGTGCGCGCCCGCACTCCGCCTGGGAGCGACAGGGCGAGGGAAAGGGAGACGGGAAGTGTGAGTGGGGAGGGGGGTGGGGAGGAGGGGGAGGATATCGGAAACTGGAGCATCTACATTGCCAGTGGCGGGCTGCTTCTCAATCCCAGGACTTCCTCGAGGGTCGGGGACGACTTTGGGGTGGTGTGGTGTATATTTTTCCCGCTTTTCCCGGGAAAACTGTGAAGCATGTATACACCAGGATCTCGTATACACGAGGATCCGCTTCCTTGTGGGAGTTTCAGTGAGGGTCGGCCAGGCGCAGAGGGGGTAGGTGGAGGGGGGAGGGCTTCTTAGAAGCACACCTGCTTCTTAGAAGGCGCGGGCCTTGCCTACGGCTGTTTCTTAGAAGGTGCCTGTTTCTTAGAAGGCCCGCGCCTTCTGAGAAACAGGGCTGCTGCTAAGAAGCCTCCCCCCCCTCCCCCTGCCCCCTTGTGCGCGCCGCCGAGGGGGGCCCGAACAAGCGTCGTGGTATAGGGTTCGGCTCCTTAAGCTGGGCACGGGGGAGGGCAGAGTGGGAATGGGACGCTGCCTGGTGCGCTCGCGCCCTCTCTGACGCCCTGCCCCTCCCACCCATCGCTTCCCACTGCGCTGCTTCTTTCTTCTCCCTCCTCCGACCGGTGTCAGGGGACCCCGTCGCGTGGTGCGCAAAAGGGGCAGGGGAGCTGTCTACATTGGAGGATGAGATGGCGGATGAGCAGGAGGATGGGCAGGAAAAGGGAAAAGGGAAAAGGAGGAGGGGGAGGAGGGGGAGGAGGGGGAGGAGGGGGAGGAGGAGGAGGAGGAGGAGGAGGAGGAGGGGGAGGAGGAGGAGGAGGAGGAGGAGGAGGAGGAGGAGGAGGAGGAGGGTGAGGACGACTGAAGAAGACCAGTAGGAACAGCGCAGCAATAGCAGGCGGAGCGGCATGAGCATGATGACTGGGGAAAGGCGGGGGAGGGGAAGTGAAGGGTGCGGCAAATACAAGTCATCACACGGATCCAGAGATGTGGCCCGCACTGGGACGAGGGCGCCATTCTGAAAGACGTGAGCCAAATTCCGATCCTGAAATGAGGCCAGTGCTGCAGCGGAACGCCTTTTTTAAGCACCTGAAAAGTTCCGTTTGGAAAAACCTTAGTGACCATCCATGTTCGCTACTCAGTGTAGTAGAAGTAATACATGGAGAGGGTAAGATACTTTCAGGACGCAGTTGGGGGATCGAGGAGAGTAGTGTTCATGGTGAGGACTTCGTTGATTACTTGACCAGGGGAGGGTGTGGTGGAGGAAGGAGGAGGAGGAGGAGGAGGAGGAGGAGGAGGAGGAGGAGGAGGAAGAGGATGGATGATGATGATGAGATGATGATGTGATGATGATGATGATGATGATGATTGATGATGTGATGATGATGTGATGATGATGATGATGATGATGTGATGATGATGATGCTGATTGATGTATGATGTGATGATGATGATGATGATGAGATGATGCTGATGCTGATGCGGATGATTATGATGATTGATGATGATGATGATGATGATTGATGATGATGATGATGATGATGAGATGATGAGATGATGATGAGGAGGAGGAGGAGGAGAGGAGGAGGAGGAGATGGAGAGACACAACTAGTCGGTGCGGGGAGGTGACGGATGCCGGCGCCCGACTGGCCACGACGAGGACAGCGCCGCGATGCCCTCAGCACTCGCGCGGGCTCGGGCGGAGGATGGGCTTCCGCTGGCTGTCCGCCTGCTCGGACTGGGGGGCGGGAGGGAGGGGCGAGGTTGGGAGGACAGGACGGCGGGGGTGGAGGAGGGCCAAGACTTTCGCGCGCCGCGAGAAGACCCGACGGAAGGGTTTGGCCATCTTCGGCCTCTGGGGGCCCCATCAGGGCCAAAGGACATTCATATGCCCTGGCGAAGGACCCAACCATGTGCAGTTGTGAGTACCGCGGCTGTAATATTGTCTTCGGTGGATTTCTCCATACGTAGGGGCCACGAATGAAGGGGAGGGGGTGGATGGGGGCCGCCTTCGGACCCTGCCATTGGGGCCTTCGGCGGAGCTCTTTGTGGGGACCGCGACACGCGTGAGGGGCGTGACAAATCGGGGCGAGCCGCATGCGATCT
>CAUYUJ010000839.1:7500-15000 GCA_963575745.1 Prorocentrum cordatum
CAGCAGCAACAGCAGCATCATCATCATCATCATCGTCGTCGTCATCGTCACCGTCATCATCGTGATGAGAATCGTCATCACCATCATCATCGTCATCACCAACATCATCCTTCTCATCATCATCAGCAGCAGCATCACCATCATCATCATCATCGTCGTCGCCAATATCAGATGTGCCGTCGTCGGCATCGTCATCACCGTCATCATGATGATACTCATCATCGCAATCATCATCACCACTAGCATCCTCAGCATCATCATCAGCATCATCATCGTCATCATCTCTAGCATCAGCATCATCATTGCCATCATCATCGTCGTTATCGCCATCGCCATCGTCATCATCATCAGCAGCATCAGCATCATCGTCATGATCGTCGTCATCATCAGAATCACCAGCATCATCGTCATCGTCATCATCATCAGCGGCATCAGCATCAGCAGCAGTAGCAACAGCATCATCATCATCATCCTCATCATCCTGATCAGCATCATCATCATCATCATCACTATCACCATCGGCATGATCATCATCATCATCAGCAGCAGTAGCAACAGCATCATCATAATCAATATCACCATCGGCATGATCACCGTGGTCGTCGTCGTCGACATCGGATAAGAATAATCATCGTCATCAGCATCACCATCGTCGCCCTCATCAGCGTCACCATCATCAGCGTCATCGTCGTCGGCGCCATCATCAGCATCAGTATCATCGTCAACAGCAGCAGCAGCCTCATCCACATCCGATAATCATCAGCAGCAGCCTCATCCTCATCATCATCATCAGAAGCAGCATCGTCATCATTATCATCATCGTCACCACCATGATAAGAATCATCATCATCATCACCATCAGGATCATCATCATCATCATCATCATCATCAGCATCATCATCATCATCATCATCATCATCATCATCATCATCATCTTCAGCATCATCATCATCATCGACATCATCATCGTCATCGTCATCGTCATCATCGTCGTCATCATCAGAATCAGCATCATCATCATCGTCAGCATCATCATCAGCATCATCATCATCATCATCATCATCATCGTCATCGTCGTCGTCGGCATCGTCGTCATCGTCATCATCGGCATCATCATCGGCATCATCATCATCATCAGCAGCAGCAGCATCACTGTCATCCCCCGCATGATCTTGATCATCATCATCATCAGGATCCCACCGCCTCCTCCTCTTCCCTCTTGCTCCCTCACCCTACTCCTGCCTCCTCCCACTCCTGCTCCTCCTCCTCTTCCTCCCCTTCCTCCTCCTGCTCCTCCTCCTCCTCCTCATCCTCTCTCCTCCTCGCTCACACTCCTACTTCTCCTTCTCTTCCTCCTCCTCCTCCTCCTCCTCCTCCTCCTCCTCCTCCTACTCCTCCTCCCTACTCCTCCCTGCATTCTTCTCGTCCTCCCTCCTCCTCCTCCTCCTCCTCCTCCTCCTCCTCCTCCTCCTGCTCCTCCTCCTCCTCCTCTGCGACGTCGACGACGACGTCGACGACGGCGACCACGACGGCGACGACGACGACGACAACGACGACGGCTGCAGGCCACTCCGCGCCCTGGCGGCGCCTGGCAGGCCTCGCAACCGCACTCGAAGCCGTACTGCCTCCGCAGGACGTCCCGCCGCGCTTGCGAGGGCAGCGACGCGGCCGTGGGGCCGTACCTCGGGCAGCCGTAGAGCGTCTACGATTCTCAGCCATCCTGTGGTGTTGGGCCCTCGTGTTGAATGGAAAGAGCCCAAGATGATGAAGTCTGTTGCAGGATATCCTTCTCGAACCCCTCGGGCAACACCCTAATGTTGTATACCTACCCCACCCTGCCCATTCAGAAAAATACGGGGCCGAGTACCAGATGTTACAATCTATTAGAGAGATGGGCGAACAAGCACTAATATTATCACTGAAACACTAGGCCGAGCACCAAATTTTAAAATGTTAGAACAAACACTAACAGTATCACTGAAGACACGGGCGCGCCGCCGTCGCCGCGAACAGGGGGGGGGGCGCGCCCGCGGTCGGCGGTTTCGCACGCGGAACCCACGGCGAGAGAAACGCCGCTGCTCACCCAGCCCCCGCGGACCTGACTCGAGAACTCCGCGCCCAGATGGGCGCGCGGGTTGTCCCGATGGTTGTCCCCTTGGATGTACCGATGATTGTCCCGATAGATTGTTACCCGACTGATTGTTGTTCCGATTGTTGTCTCGATGGTTGTTGGATAGTGGGATCTAGACAGATAGTGGTATAGAGAAGCTGTTGGATAGTGAGATGTAGACAAAGAGGCCCATGAATAGTACGACAGGGTGTAGACAGTGAGGCCCATGGATAGTACGACAGGTAGTTTGATGACATGTTGGTAACGTGATGGATGAATAATTTGTGATCTCAATCGACAGAATGATCGTGAGATCGGGCGGAACGGTATGAGACCGATAGATGATGCAACCAGCCACTATATTGATAGCGAGATCGATAGCTGCACCGTGTGACGATAGATAGTGGAATCGGCATATACATATATATATATAGAGAGAGAGAGAGAGATACACACATATTGATAGCGAGATCAGCAGATAGGGAGATCAAACTGAAGCTGGGTAGTTGGACCGGTAGCTACGAGGTGGTTGCACCGATGGTTGTCCCGATGCTTGTCCCGATAGAAAAAATCCCAATGACTGCCCCGATGGTTGCCCCAATGGTTGTCCCGATGCTTGTCCCGATGCGTGTCCCGATGCTTGTCCCGATGCTTGGTGCAACGAGGAGTATTTTTCGAGGAGGAAGGATAGCAAAGGGCGACCAAAGGCGTCAATCGATGCTGGCTTTTCGGCTGCGCTCCAGTGCAAGCTGCCAGTTAGGGGGACTCCGCCGTTTGAGTCGCAGACGGCCGCGTGCGCGGCAAGATACGCTGGTGACAACGCACCGCCGCGCAAGACTCTGCCCACACCCGCGAGAGCCCGCCGCGCCGGCCTGCCTTGGGCCGAGGTCGCCGTCGGACGCCCCCGCCGCCGTGGAGCCCCCCCCCCCCCTCCCACACGCTGCCCCGGCCCCGCGGAGGGCCTGCATGCACGGCGGCGCCGGGAGCGGGGGGGCCCCAGGACCCGCGGCAGGCTGCCGCGCGCCGCCTTCCGCCCGGCCTGTGCGGCACATCCCTCTGCCCCCCGGCCTGCGCCCCTCCTCCGGGCCGAAGCCGCCCCCTGTGCGAGCCGCCTCTGGGGGGGCGCGGCCCAGCCCCCACCCCCCCCACGCTGCGAGGCGAGGGGGGGCCACGCGCGCTGAGCGCGGCGCGAGATGGTGAGCTCCCGGCCTCGCGAGGAGGGGGGGGAGGAGGGGGAGGGGGAGGGGGAGGAATGTCGTTCTCGTCCCTCCGCCCATCCTTGGCTCCTGGCTTCGCTCCTCTTCCCACTGTCCCTCCCTCAGCTCCTACGTAGCCCCCTTCTTTCCGTTCCGCTTGTCCAGAAGCCAGCTTTCCTGTCCGTTCCGCTTCTCCGTGTCCTTTCGCCTTATGCCATCTCGCGCGACAAAAAAGGCCCACAGCTGAAAGCCCAAGTCTGGACACAAGGCTCTGGCCCTGACTATCTCCCATCCCTCCACCTCCCCATCCCTCCTTCATGCTCCCCTCCTCCAGCATCTTCTCCTCTTCTCCTCCTCCCCGCGTCCGACCCTCCCTCCCTTCCCCAGCCCTTCCCCCCCCCCTGGCCCTCACTCGCGCCGTCCCTTCGCAGCACCCCCCTCCCCTCGCGACTACATACCGCTAGCCTACGCTGGTACAGCGCAGAAGCACAGGAGGAGCACGATGACGGGAGAGGAGAGTCTGCCTCGTGCCTCCGCCTCGTCCTTCGGTGCCCGCTCCAGCTCTCCATCACAAGGGTGCGCCGTGCCGGCTTGTGCCCAGCGACGCGCGGCCAGAGGGAGTTCCGGGAGGCCAGGGGCATTCACCACCCTCGCGGAACGCAAGAACAACAAAAACAGCAGTATTAGGAGAGCCGTCGTTCGGAAGAAGTGGGCAGAAACATGAAGCAGGAAGGCGTTGAAAGCAGATTGGGCTTCCGTTCGCCCCCTGAAGAGGAAGGAAGAAGGGAAATCACTCGATCATTGAAGTAGGAAGGCGCCTACAGTAGATTGGGATCTAGGAATTCAAAGGTACATACTCTCAACCACCAGCGCGCATCAGCCAGAGCTTCCAGAAATCCACACGGACCTCCTGTAGACAAGCGAGCTCTACTACTCGCAGAGAAACTACTCGCAGACGGCCTGGATCCGCCGCGCAGGGTCTACGACGCACTACATCGAGACAGACATGTCTGTGTGTAGGTGCGTGTGTCCATATGTATGCGTGTGTGTGCGAGCGTGTGGGTGTGCGTGTGCGTGTGTGTGTGTGTGTGTGTGGGCGCGTGTGTGTGTGTGGGTGTGTGTGTGCAGGTGCGTGTGCGAGTGCGTGTGCGTGTGCGTGTGCGTGTGCGTGTGCTGCGTGTGCGTGTGCGTGTGTGCGTGTGCGTGTGCGTGTGCGTGTGCGTGTGCGTGTGCGTGTGCGGGTGCGGGTGCGGGTGCGGGTGCGGGTGCGGGTGCGGGTGCGGGTGCGGGTGCGGTGTGCGGGTGCGGTGTGCGTGTGCGTGTGCGTGTGCGTGTGCGTGTGCGTGTGCGTGTGCGTGTGCGTGTGCGTGTGCGTGTGCGTGTGCGTGTGCGTGTGCGTGTGCGTGTGCGTGTGCGTGTGCGTGTGCGTGTGCGTGTGCGTGTGCGTGTGCGTGTGCGTGTGCGTGTGCGTGTGCGTGTGCGTGTGCGTGTGCGTGTGCGTGTGCGTGTGCGTGTGCGTGTGCGTGTGCGTGTGCGTGTGCGTGTCGTGTGCGTGTGCGTGTGCGTGTGCGTGTGCGTGTGCGTGTGCGTGTGCGTGTGCGTGTGCGTGTGCGTGTGCGTGTGCGTGTGCGTGTGCGTGTGCGTGTGCGTGTGCGTGTGCGTGTGCGTGTGCGTGTGCGTGTGCGTGTGCGTGTACGTGTGCTGGTGCGTGTGCGCGTGCGCGTGTTTGCGTGTGCGTGCGTGTGCATGCGTGTGTGAGTGCGTTTGTTGTGTTTGTGTGTCTGTGTCTGTGTGTGTTGTGTGTATGCGTGTGTGTAGGTGTGTGGTGTGTGTATGTGGTGTGTGTAGTGTGTGTGGTGTGTGGTGTGTGTGGTGTGTGGTGTGTGTGTGGTGTGTGTGGTGTGTGTGGAGTGTGTGGTGTGTGTGGTGTGTGTGGTGTGTGTGGTGTGCGTGTGTCGTGTGTGCGGTGTGTGTGGTGTGTGGTGTGTGCGTGTGGTGTGTGTGGTGTGTGTTGTGTGTGGTGTGTGTGGTGTGTGGTGTGTTGTTTTGTTGTGTGTGGTGTGTTGTGGGGTGTGTGTGGGGGGGAGGGAGGGGGGGGGTGTTGTGTGTGTGTCTAGTGTGTGTGTGTGTGCCGCGTGTGTGTGGTGTGTGTGGTGTGTGTGGTCTGTGTGGTGTATGGTGTGTGTATTATGTGCGTGTGCCTATGTGTGGTATGTGTGCGCGTGTGCGTGTGCGTGTGCGTGTGCGCGTGGTGTGTGTGTGTGTGAGTGCGCGTGTGCGTGTGCGTGTGCGAATATGTGTGTCTGTGGGTGTGCGTGTGTGTGTGCGTGTTGTGTGTGTGTGTGCGTGTGCGTGTGCGTGGCGTGCGTGTGCGTGTGCGTGTGCGTGTGCGTGTGTGTGTGTGCGTGTTGTGCGTGTGCGTGCGCGTATGCGTGTGCACAAGCATGTGCGTGTGCGTGTGCGTGTACGTGTGCGGATGTGTGTGCATCAGCATATGCGTGTGCGTGTGCGTGTGCGTGAGCGTGTGCGTGTGCGTGTGCGTGTGCGTGTGGGTACAGGTGTGGGTGTGGGTGTGCGTGGGCGTGGGTGTGAGGGGGGGGGGGGAGTGTGGGTGTGTGTGTGTGTGCGGGTGTGTGTGGGGTGTGGTGGGGGTGTGTGGGGTGTGGGGATGTGGGGGTGTAAGTGTGTGCGGGTGTGGGGGTGCGGGGGTGTGTGGGGGGGTGGGTGTGCGTACGGGTGCGTGTGCGTGCGCGTGTGCGTGTGCGTGTGCGTGTGCCTGTGCGCGTGCGCGTGCGTGTGCGTGTGCGTGTGCGTGTGCGTGTGCGTGTGCGTGTGCGTGTGCGCGTGCGTGTGCGTGTCCGTGTGCGTGTGCGGGTGCGTGTGCGTGTGTGTTCGTGTGTGTGTTCGGCCGTTTGCGAGTGGGCACTCTGCGAGCGGGTGATCCTGGGTGGGCGCTGGCGCCTCCAGCGCCGCCCCCGTGACGCTCCGTGCGGCGGAGCGGGGGCGTAGAGAGAGAAGGGCCCAGCGCCGACCCGAGAAGCCTGCGCAGGGCCTCCGAAGCCCCCCGCGCGCACGCCGCCCTCGGGGGGGGGGGCACAGATCTCGGGCAGGACAGCTCAGGGCAGGGCAGCCAGTCGGCTCAGGCAGCTGGCTCCTCCTGGCGCCTCTCGGGTCGGGCGAAAGGGGGGGATAGCAAAGGGGGGGGGGGGGAGAATCAGCTCACGTGGCTGATTTTCCCGGCGCCTCCCGGCGCCGGGAGGCGACTATGCATCGAGGAATAGGCCCCTCGGTGGGGCCGAAACCAGCTGCATGCAGCAGATTTCGTAACACCCCCTTTCCCAGTCCCCCCCTTTCGTCCGGCCCGAGCCTCCTAGCGGCGGGAGGCGCCCCGAGCAGCGAGGAGTGGGCCCGCCCGACGGCGGGGCGGAAGCCAGCTGCACGCAGCGGACGTCTTTCCCCCCTTTCTCCCTGCCCGGCCCTGTCGCCCGGCTCGAACAGGAGACACCGGCACTGCTGCTCCCCGGGCCTCTCCCAGCGTGCGCTCTGGAGGCATCCCAAAGGGGGTCAGAGCAGGTGGGATCGAAGGATCGCGCCGCACCGGCGATGCATCGCCGATGCATCGACGATGTATCGACGATGCATCGGTGGCGTCGGCACTGCGTCGGAGACGACGCCATGGAGAAAGTCGGACTCCGCATCGAGCTACATCCACGATGCATCGGCGATGCGCGCGATCCACCGACCCCATCTGCTCGGACCCCACTTGCGAGGCCTAGAGTTCCGACCAGTGATAATCCAGCCGTGGCGACGAGCGATGGCAAAAACGAGTTCCTGAGCTCCTCGTTCCTGCGCCGTGCCCGCGCGGTCGAAGCGAAGCGCCGGCCCGAGCCCACCACCGCGGGAGGCGTGCCCGCCGCCCCAAAGGGGGGGGGGGCTGCGCCTGGCGCCACGCCGGCGGAGAGCCCCACCAGCAGCGCCAGCTCCAGGCCGGGGCCGAAGCGGAGGTGGCACGCGGGGCGGCAGTCGTGGTTCACCTCGCGGGCTTCGGGCGCGTAGCAGGAGGCGAGAGGCAGGAAGGGACCGCGAGGGGACGCCCGGGAGGGAGAGCAGAGGGGGGAGGGTGAGGCTGGCGGCGCGCCGCGGGCACCCCACCCTCCAGGCCTCCCAGGGCTGTTCGGTGAAACGGGAAGGGGG
>CAUYUJ010000839.1:17500-33535 GCA_963575745.1 Prorocentrum cordatum
ACGTCGCGATGTTTCAAACGCGGCGGTTTCCCGCAACCCTTCTTCGGGCCCGGGGACTATGAAGATAATACCCCGGACGGAAAAGCTGGTCCCCGGTGAGAGGGTGAGAGCCCCCTGGTCTCAGGACACGAAAATGCACGACTCGGAGGACGCCCTGCACGCTGTATCCCCTCGTAACTAGGGACGCTGGGCAGAGGGATATCTGTGACAAGAGCTGTTGCCCCGAAGGGGAGAATAGGTAGATAGAGAGAGGGAGAAGGAAGAGTGATAAATGGAGGGCGGCGGGGGAGAGGAACACACAAAATACTCAGAATGTATATTAGAACCACCCGCGCGCGCTTCGCGCGCGCTTGGGTTCTAGCGCAGTCCAACTCGCCTTACCGGACTGGATGAGGATGGACATCATGCCGCGGAGCGTGCTCCTTGGACGTTGAATACTCGGGCCCAAAGAGATCATGCTGCTCTGAACAGATACACCCTGCGAAATGCTTAAGAAATCATGGGTTAAGAAATTCGTAGTCTCAGAAATTGAATGTAACCCAGAACTTCTATCAAAATCTTGGGATTTACATTGAAAAAGTAAGAATAATCGAGACTCTGGACGAAAACTTAGGTTTTCTTAAGCATCGCCTAAGGTGTACACCGAGCAGCTGCCCGAAGGTAACCTTGGGGAGGCTTCGGGAGGCTGGTGGCCTGGGGACCGTCTCTCGCGGGCCTGAAGCACTTCCGGGCGTCTGGAAGGTCCCTTGGACTCTCTCGAAGGTGCTTGGGAGGTCCACTGGAAACCCTGGGGGCCAATGACATGGGGCAACTCAAACCATCTATAGGATGCCAAGGTCAGTCGAAGCCGTATCTGGCGCGGCCTTGGGAATCACTCAGGTCGTACGGTGCCTTGCTGGGAAGCGCCGAGATGTTGCACGACATACGGTACCAGAATGATGGCGCGGCTCACTCTTCTAACGGAGGCGACGTCCAGCACGACTTCGCGCCATAGGTATGCGTGCAGGGCGATTCCCCCCATCTGTTTTCTGGAAAGCGCCCAGGGAGGCTCCAGGAAGGCGCGATCCCTTAGGTCGTACTGTGCCTTGCTGGGAAGCGTTGAGATGTTGCACGACATACGGTACCAGAATGATGGCGCGGCTCATTCTTCTAATGAAGGCGACGTCCAGCACGACTCGGCGCCTTAGGTGTGCGTGCAGGGCGCTTCCCTCCCGCTGTTTCTCGAGAGCGCCCTGGGAGGCTCCAGGAAGGCGCGCAAGGCTGCCGCGCGGAGGACCCGGGGCAGCCTGTGGCGGGGACGCCCGAGGAGCTCCGAACAGCCTGGGAGAACAGTGCTGAGTCTCTCGGGAGGCCACTGGGGCACATTCTCGGAGGGCTCTTCGAGGTTTCCGAGGATGGGGTCTCTTCGGTTTTCGGTGGGGCTCTGCTGGTGGTCTCTTGGGACTTGTTGGGCGCGCCTCGGGGGCCTCCCCAGGGCCATTGGCGTCTGGGCTCGGGATGTCGCATGGGGTCGGCCTTAGAAAGAAAGGATTTGAGGGATTCCCCTTTCTTGTGAAGCTGGGCCTCCTACCACTCAGTGGGGCAGGATGCTGGGTGAGGGCGGTGGAGGGAGGAAGAAGTAAAGGAGAGTTGGGGATGAGCGGGGGGAGGCGGAAACGCATGAGGGAGGCGGAGAGAAGATGGCGTGAAGGAGAGACGAGGAAGAGGAGGGAGGGATAATGACGCAGCAGGGAGGAGGGAAGAGGAGAGGAAGGAGAAGGATGTGGAACGGGAGACGGAGGAGAACCAAGAGCTGGAGAGAGAGCAAGGAGAACCATATCAAATCGGATCGATTGAATCGACATGGAATCTCTTTCGTGGCAAGGGCAGCGCAGGGCCTCCTGCCGAGTAGCTGCACTGCCGCTGGCCACCAGGGCAAACGCCACGGCCTTAGAAGCAAAAAAGGCTGGAGGCTCGAGGGGGGAAGCGTTTGCCTCTGCTTGTTCCGCGCTCCAATCCCAGCCCGTCCATCCTTCCGTCCTCCTTCCACCCTTCCACCCCTCCTCCTCCACCCCTCTTCCTTCGGGAGCGGCAAAGAGGGGGGCGTCCAAGAGGGGGGGGTGCAAATCATGACCGGCGGCATGTGCGCGGCCCAGCGGGGGAGCCCGGGACGTAATGAAACAAGAAGAGGCGCCATGAAATCTGGGGAAAAATCATGGCCCGCGCCATGAAATCCACCCCCCCCTAGTCATCACCCCCCTCTTTTCCGCTCCCGATTCCTCATACATAACTCATCCCTGTCGCACCCCGGAACGTGTCGGGATGGCGGGCCGGGCGCTTCGCGTTAGAGCTCTTACCACGTATGACCCTGATGCTTAACATTTGCAACAGCTTCACGGACGGAGTGCGGGCCATTCTCAAAAGGTGGCTCTCGCGTATAGCCGCCCGCACATTCGTCTTAAACGTCTGCAAGAGCGTGAACGGTGGAGGGCGGGTCGTCTCCAGGATGTGACTCTCGCTTTGGCACTGCGCACGTTCGTCCTCAAACATCGCCACGGAGCTTCACGGATGGAGGTCGGGCCGTTTTCCAAATGTGGCTCGCGCGCAACCGCCCGCGCATTCTGTACCAGAATGAAGCAGTCCGTGCTGTACCGGAATGAGACAGTCGGAGCGGGACGGGTGCGCTGGTTTGGAAGCGAGGGGGGGCTGGGCTGGCTGCGGGGGGCGAGCAGGAGGAACTGGGCTGTCCGCGGGGCGGGGGAACGGGGGGCGCGGTGTCGGTGCCCGTGCCCTACCGCACTTGCACAAAACGGTCGGGGCGGAGGGGGCGCAGTGGCCGGGGGGCTAAGAGGAGATGGGCTGGCTGCGGGCGGCGAGGAGGAGAACATGGGCTGCCTGCGGGGGGACGAAAAAGGAAGGGGGGCGTTGTCGGCGCCATGCCGTGCCGGAATGAACTGGTCGGGGCGGAGGTGGCGCGCTGGCTGGGTGGGCGAGGAAAGGCTGGGCTTCCTGCGGGGAGCGAGGAGGAGCAGGAGCGGCTGCGGGGGGCGGGGGAACAGGTGGCGCGGTGCCGGTCCCGCGCCATGCCGTGTCGGAATGAAGCAATCGGGGCGGGGGGAGCACGCTGGCTGGGGGGCGCGGAGAAGCCGGGCTGGCTGCGGGGAGCGATGAGGAGGAGGAGGAGGAGGAGGAGGAGGAGAAAGAGGACGAGGACCACTGTAAACTCAAGACTCAGCAACGATGTTGGAATACACCCTCCCTCCAAGCTCCCTCTCCACAGGCCCCTACAAGGATTCATTTCCACTGAAAGAAGTGCCCCGCTGGGAGACAACCGTGTGCAAAAATCATGAACCGTGCCAAAACATCTTTTTCCAGGAATTCAACGCCACGAGTGAACCTGACTATGGCGTCTTGACGATCCTGAATCGCGCCGGAACACGACTCCTTAGACCCCAACACCACGAATCAAAGTAACTGCTGCGCCCTCGCAACCCTGAACCGTTCCAAAACACACTTCTTATACGCTCATCATGAAAACCTATCTGGAAAACTTGCAATGTTTTGAAACGAATGTGCGCGGCCATAAGGCGAGAGCGACATTTTGAAGGGAGCCAGTCCTCAATCTGTGAAACCCTTGCCATTTTTAAACAAATGTGCGCGTCGCTATGGCGAGAGACACATTCTAGAAACGAACCGCCCTCAATCCGAGAAACTCTTCCACCTGTTTCAAGCTAGTGTGCGCGGCGCTAAGACGAGAGCCACACTTTGAAAACCACCTGCCCTCTATCAGCGAAGCTCTTGCAAACTGTTCAAACAAATGCGCGGCGGCGCTAAGGCGAGAGCCGCATTTGAGAACGACCCGCCCTCCAACTGCTAAATAATTGCCATCTTCTCAACTTCAGGCGCATAAATGAGGAATTCTCATGCGAAACTCCCAGTCCACCCTTCCGACTGGCCTCGGGGTGCCACAAGGAAAAATGGGACGCACAAAAACATACTAGTACTATATGTCCGCCTTGGAGGCACGCGTCCGACCCGAACATATAGCAGACCCATCTTGTAGTATATCGTTCCCGAGCGGGGTGGCCAGAAAGCGCCCTCCACGACGCGTATACTATAAGATTTCTCGGTGCGCGCGCCGCCCCTGGGGGGGGACGACGCACATATACGTAGTATAAGTATGTTGGGGTGACGAATTGCTCAAAAGGAAAAGCAGTGGAGGAGGAGGGGGGGGGCGCGGCGCCGGCGCCGCGCCGCGCCGTGCAGGAATAAAGTGGTCGGGGCGGAGGGGGCGCGCTGGCTGGGGAGCTGGGCGGAAATGGGCCAGCTGCGGGGAGCGAAGAGGAGGATGAGGAGCTGGGCTGGCTGCGAGGCAGGGGCAAGGGGGGCGCAGTGCCAGTGCCGTGCAAAACACGCCCGGATTAAGTAGTCGGGGCGGAGGGGGGCGCGGAGTAGCAGCCGGGTTGGCTGCCGGGTAGGGGAAGGGGTGGCGCGGTGCCGGCGCCGTGCTGCGCAACGTCGGAATGAAGTGGTCGGGGCAGGCGGGGGGGCAGTGGCGAGGGGACGAGGAGGAGATGGGTTGGCTGCGGGGGGCGAGGAGGAGGAGCTGGGCTAGCAACGGGGGGGGGGGGGGAAGGGCAGGCGCGGCGTCGTAGCTGTGCCGTGCAGCGCCAGAATAAACTGATGATGATGATAATGATGATGATAATGATGGTGAGGATGATGATGATGATGATGATGATGATGATGATGATGATGATGATGATGATGATGATGATGATGATGATGGTGAAGATGAAGATGAAGATGAAGATGAAGATGAAGATGAAGATGAAGATGAAGATGAAGATGATGAAGATGAAGATGAAGATGACGATGAAGATTAAGATGAAGATGAAGATGAAGATGAAGATGAAGATGAAGATGAAGATGAAGATGAAGATGGAGGTGACGATGAAGATGAAGATGATGATGATGATGACGATGATGATGATGATGATGGTTATGATGATGATGATGATGATGATGATGATGGTGATGGTGATGGTGATTATGATGATGGTGATGATGATTATGATTATGATGATGATGATGATGATGATGCTGCTGCTGATGATGATGATTGTGGTGATGATGATGGTGATGATGATGATGATGATGATGATGATGATGATGATGATGATGATGGGAATGGCGATGGAGATGGCGGTGGTGGTGACGATAATGGTGGTGATGATGACGACGATTACGGATGACTCTGATGGTGGCGATGCTGAGGATGACGATTGTGATGATGATGATGATGTTGATGGTGAGGGTGGTGGTGAGGGTAATGCTGACGATGACGATGATGGTGACAATGATGATGGTGGTGATGATGGTAACGACGATGATAATTATGATGATGAGGGTGATGACGCTGGTGATGATGATGATGGGAATGAAGATGGTGATGGTGATGGCGGTGGTGGTGGTGTTGATGATGGTGGTGATGATGGTGACGACGAGTATGGATGATTCTGATGGTGGCGATGCTGAGGATGACGATACTGATGATGATGTTGATGGTGAGGGTGGTGGTGAGGGTGACGATGACGATGACGATGATGGTGACAATGCTGGTGATGGTGGTGATGATGATAACGATGATGATGATGATGATGATGATGATGATGATGATGTTGAAGATGATGATAGTAGTGATGACGCTGATGATGATGATGATGATGATGATGATGATGATGATGATGATGATGCTGATGATGATGATGATGATGATGATGATGATGATGATGATGATGATGATGATGATGATGATCCCAGGCGGGCGCACGCAGCCGCTTGGGCGTCGGCCGTGACCGCGCGCTCCAGCCGCGCGGCGGAGTCCGCCCCGCCGTGGTCGAGCAGGTCCTCCCGGGGCGGGGCGCGGCCAGGTAGGCCCCGCGGAATAGGTGCGCCTCCTGCTCCTCCTGCTCGTCTCCTCCTCATCCGCCTCCTCCTTCTGCTCCTCCTCCTCTCCTCCTCCCTCCTCCTCCTCCTCCTCCTCCTCCTCCTCCTCCTCCTCCTCCTCCTCCTCCTCTCCTCCTCCTCCTCCTCCTCCTCCTCCTCCTCCTCCCGCCCTCCTCCTCCTCCTGCTCCTCTTCCTGCTGCTCTTCCTGCAAGTTCAATAGAACAGCGGTAATGAAGATGGAACTGCGTTTTACGATGAGCGGACAAACGCTGAAGTACACAACTGTGTCACACCGCCAGTTGGCGGTCACAAACTTCAGCCAAAAACCAAGATTTGCATAGTAACATGGAGTCCGACATCGAAAAACCCCCGTTCGACGTGGTCTCCCAGGTCGGGCAAACTACGGGAAACTTCCTATAATTCGGCTCGGCGGCAAACTGTAGCAGCAAATGGCTACTTTCGAAATCAATTCATGTACAGCAGGCGCTGAGCAGGTGGTAAATTCAACATGCACGACGTGACCGACAGAGCGGCACACAAGGTGGCTAGAAATATGGCGGAATCTCCGCTCTATCATTATTAGTCATATCAATATTGTTTGCGACACGGGCGCCGTCATAAACACCTACTTGAAACATTCCTGGTACAACACGCGTCAGACCTTAGCAAGAGAAAGGGTAGAGAAATGTTCGACGCATAGTTGTCACTCAGTCCTCATTGCCCTGACGGACGACGACCTGGGCCCATCACCCTTCCCTTGACCCTTGGCCGCGTAGACCCGCGCGCACTCGTCCCTGGTCATCATGCGCAGCCTCGCGATTGTCCTCGCGAATCGGTCGTCATTCCGAGCGTTATAGATTGTTCGTCGCTGTCACGCCACGCTCCAATAACTCGGTCGCGATCCGTTCTGGGTGTCTTGCTGGCGGACGGCTCGTCAAACCCGTTTAACCTGCCCGGTGCCTTCCAATAGGTGAAGCTGGATTGTTCGAGGATCGGCGCAGCCCGCCTCTGATCATGATTGATCGTCGTCTCTCCGCACGGCCATCACGAGTAGGGGTTGACCGCCCATGACGGGTTAGTGGCCCACATGTGATAGCCATCCGAAGGTATTTTGCCCTGCCAGGTGATTTGCTCCCCCAGGCGGATACCACGGCTGAGAGGATGTCGGTGAACCCAAGCCTGGCTCATGTCGCCGGTTTCCTAGACGCACACCAGGCCCGAGGGCCGTGGCAACCTTCTCGGTCATCGGGGAAGCACGCCTGGATATCCAGCTCCTCCCCGCGGTGGTCTGCGAGCGCGCTGCGCCGCCCTGGTGTGCCATCAAGGCAAGTCTGGGGGCCACGCGAAGTAAACGTGGCCGTGGAGTCGCATGAATCCTTGGAATAGGCTCAACTTTTGCTGGTGGCGACGTTGCCTAATGGGTGTTCAAATTCACGCATCTCTTCGTCAGACCAGCCCCTGACGCGCTCACCCCACCACCTCCTGATTGCCCCGGCCAGGTGAAGAACCCGCGCGGCGGCCTTCGCCACTTAGGATCGCGGCTAGGGCGGCCAGGCGGCAGGCAAAAGCGAGGCGCCTTAATGAGGCGCCGCTCCCTCAGCCTGCATCAGCCTCAGCCTCAGCCTCAGCCTGCCTCAGCCTCAGCCTCAGCCTGCCTCAGCCTCAGCCTCAGCCTGCTTCAGCCTCAGCCTCAGTCTGCCTTCAGCCTCGGCCTCAGCCTCAGCCTGCCTCAGCCTCAGCCTGCATCAGCCTCAGCCTCAGCCTCAGCGCCTCAGCCTCAGCCTGCCTCAGCCTCAGCCTCAGCCTGCCTCAGCCTCAGCCTCAGTCTGCCTTCAGCCTCAGCCTCAGCCTGCCTCAGCCTCGCCTCAGCCTCAGCCTGCCTCAGCCTCAGCCTCAGCCTCTCAGCCTCAGCCTCAGCATCAGCCTGCCTCAGCCTCAGCCTCAGCCTGCCTCAGCCTCAGCCTCAGCCTCAGCCTCAGTCTGCCTTCAGCCTCGCCTCAGCCTCAGCCTGCCTCAGCCTCAGCCTGCATCTCAGCCTCAGCCTGCCTCAGCATCAGCCTGCAGCCTAGCCTCAGCCTCAGCCAGCCTCAGCCTCAGCCTCAGCCTGCCTCAGCATCATCTGCCTCAGCCTCAGCCTCAGCCTCAGCCTCAGCCTCAGCCTCAGCCTCAGCCTCAGCCTGCAGCCTCAGCCTCAGCCTGCCTCAGCCTCAGCCTCAGCCTGCTTCAGCCTCAGCCTCAGTCTGCCTTCAGCCTCGGCCTCAGCCTCAGCCTGCCTCAGCCTCAGCCTCAGCCTCAGCCTGCCTCAGCATTCAAAATGTGGCCCGGGAATGGAGTTCTGGGAACTCGAAGAACACGAAGTGGCCTACAGTTGGCTCCGGGCATTCAAAAGCATGCCCAGGAATGAAATTCTGGGAACTCGAAGACCACGAAGTGACCTACAGTTGGCTCCGGGCATTCAAAAGCATGCCCAGGAATGGAGTTCTGGGATCTCGAAGACCACGAAGTGACCTACAGTTGGCTCCGGGCATTCAAAATCATGCCCAGGAATGGAGTTATGGGAACTCGAAGAACACGAAGTGACCTACAGTTGGCTCCGGGCATTCAAAATCATGCCCAAGAATGGAGTTCTGGGAACTGGAAGACCACGAAGTGCGTGACTGTTGGCTAAAAAAAAAGTCCCCGGATTCCCCCGGATCCCGTCCGGATCCCGCCCAGACCCCCCTGGGGAGTCATGATGCTTTCTTTTGACACTACTAGAAACCTATCAGTCTTCGCTGTTAGGTAAATACTGCGCCTGGTTCTGCGGCAACTCATGGGAGCATCCAATACAATATCGTCGGCTCTTGCGAATCCAAGCTAATCGACGGGAGTCGACGCGAATCGGCGCGAATCGACGCTACATCGATGCTAGTCGACGCTAGTCGACTCCAAGCCGGAGCAATCTCATCGCCTACCAGACGCCCATCGACGCGATAACGCACCTTACAGGCGGAATTCGAGGACCATAAAAAAATGCTGCGCCTGGGAGCGCGGGCGGCAGGGCCGCATGGGGACTGGGCTGCTGGGACCTTCAGTGGAGCTCCTTGTGGAGCCACGAAGCGTGTGAGGAGTGTGCCGAAATAGTGTCGACATGTCTGCCGTGCGGAGGGCAGAAGCAAGGATGCGAGAAGGGCGGAAGGGGAGGAGCCAGCGTCCCTGAAGGCGGCTCGATCTCGCCTACGGACGCTGCGGGCGCGGCGGCGCCGAGACACTTAGGCTCTCGTTGAAGTCCAGGTCGACGTAGGCGGAGCCGACGACATTGGGGAAAGGGGGGAAGAAGGAGGAGGAGGAGGAGGATGAGGTGTGAGGAGGGGGAGGAGGAGGAGGAGTAGGAGGAGGGAGGAAGGGGGGGGGACGATGAGAGGAGGAGGAGGAGAGTAGAGGAGAAGGGAGGAGGAGGAGGCGGAGGAGGAGGTGGAGGAGGAAGGGCACTGTCTCTTCAAAACGAGGTCCCAGCACCACCGGATGGTTGGGAGAAAATGCTGCGCCCCGGGGGGCGGGCGGCGGGGCGCGCGCTCCTCGGCGGCCGCTGCGGTCCGTGGGCATCGCCTGGCCTCCGCCTGCGAGCCCCCCCGGGGGAGCGGGAGCTCTCGGCAAGGAGCGCTCTTTGGCCCCCGGCCCCCCAGACCAATGGAGGGCCTCGGGCTGCGCATAGGCATCCGTTCCGTCCTCCTGCCTCCCTCCCTCCACGTCCTCCTCCTCCTCATCCCTCCTCCCTCCTCCCCTCTACCTCCTCCCCACCACTCCTCTTCCTCCCTCATCCCTCCGCCCTCCTCCACACTCCCCTCCTCCTCCTCCTCCTGCGCCTCCTCCTCCTCCTCCTCCTCTTCCTCTCCTCCTCCTCTCCTCCTCTTCCTCCTCCTCCTCCTCCTTCTACAACGCCTCCCTGCTATTCCGCCTCCTCCTCCTCCACCTCCTGCCGTCTTTCTCCTCCTTCTCGTCCCTCCCTGTTCCTCTCCTTCCTCATCCACATATTCCTCCTCCTCCTCCTCCTCATCATCATCCTCCTTCCTCCCCTCCTTCCCCTTCTCCTCCTCCTCCTCCTCCTACGCCTCCTCCTCCTCCACCTCCTTCCTCCTCCTCCTCCTTCTCCCGCCTCCTCCTCCTCCTCATCCTCCTCCATACCTTCTCCTTATAAATAACTCCTCCCTGTCACACCCCGAGGCCAGTTTTAGGGCGGGCCGGGCGTTTCGCCTGAGATTTCCGCACTATCTATCACCCTGAAGCTTAAGAATTTGCAACAGCGTCACGGATGGAGGGCGGGTCGGTTTCAATATGTGGCTCTCGCCTCAGCGCCGCGCACATTCTTTCAACAAAATTGGAAGTGTTTCGCGGATTGAAGGCGGGTGGTTTTCTAAATGTGGCTCTCGCCGTAGCGCCGCGCACATTCGTTTTAAGAATTCGCAGGAACTTCACATATTGAAGGCGGGTGGATTTCAAAATGTGATTATCCTCTTTGCGCCCCGCACATTCGTTCTAAACACTTGCAAAAGCTCCACGGATTGAGGCCGGTTCCTTTTGAACATGTGGCTCTCGCTTTAGCGCCGCGCGCACGTGTTGTAAGCATTGGCAAGAGCTTCACGGATTGAGGGCGGGTCGTTTTCAAAATGTGGTTCTCGTCTTAGCGCCGCGCATACTGGTTGTAAACATTTGCAAGAAATGCACGGATTGAAGGCGGTTCATTTAAAAAATGTGGCTCTCGCCGTAGCGCCGCGCGCATCGGTTTCAAAAATTTACAAGAATTCCGCGAATTCCAATGATCAACGTACCAGAAATGGTGTTTCGGATGGATTCATGATTATGAGGGCGCAACAAGGTATATTGATTCGCGGTGCTGAAGTCGCAGAAATGGCGTTCTGGCACGATTCAGGATCGTCACGACACAAGTCAGGTTGATCCGTGGCGTTGGAATCCCGAGGACAATGTTCTGGCATGCTTCCAGGTCTTCAAACGAGTGTTTTCCAACGAGGCAGTTCCCTCAGTGGACATGAACCCTTGTAGGGGTCTATGAAGAGGGAGCTTGGAGGGAGGGTCTACTCCAACATCGTTGTTGGCTCGTGGGTTTACACTGGTCCTCCTCCTCCTCCTCCTCCTCCTCCTCCTCCTCCTACCTCCTCCTCCTCCTCCTCCTCCTCCTCCTCCTCCTCACTCTTCCCTCTCCTCCTCCTCCTCCTAAAACTCCTCCTCCTCGCCCTCCTCCCTCCTCCTCCTCCTCCTCCTCCTCTCCTCCTTCCGTTCCTCCTCCTCCTCTCCTCCTCCGCACTCCTCTCCCTCCTCCTCCTCCTCCTCCTCCTCCTCCTCCCCTCCTCCTCCTCCTGCTCCTCCACCGCCTCCTCCACCTCCTCCTCTTCCTCCTCCTCCTCCTCCTTCTCCTCCTCCTTATCCTCCTATTTCTCTACTCCTCCCTACTCCTTCTCCTCCTCCCCCCAGGCAGCCACGCCTGGCCCCAACAGGATTCCCGAGCAGCCAGGGGTGATCTCGACAAACTGGCGCCGCCTCCGCCGGCGCCCCTGAGGCGCTCGGCGCCCTGGGTTTGGCTACTCGGGAAGGGCTGCTGAGGCAGCGTCACAATCCGCAGCCCCCCAGGGATTGTGAGGTCTTATCTGAATCCGCGTGTGACGCCACTCCGCTGGACTCCCAGCAGCCCTCAAAAGCGGAGACAGCTTCACAATGCGCAGCACCTCAAGGACGGTGAAGTCTAATCTTAATCCGCGTATGTTGTCACTCCGCTGGACACCCCAGCAGCCCTTGACAGCGGCGACAGGCTCGCAGCTCCCGAATGATGGCGAGGTCGGCTCTGAATCCGCGTATGACGTCACCCCAATGGACCCCCAGCAGCCCTTGAAAGTGGCGGGAGTTTCGCAGTTCGCAGCCCCCCAAAGATAGCAAGTCGAATCTGAATCCACGTATGACGTGACTCCGCTGGACCCCAGCAGCCCTCGATAGAGACGACGGTTTCACAGTTCGCAGCCCCTCAGTGATGGCGAAGTCTAATCTGAATCCGCGTATGACGCCACTCCGCTGGAGCCCCAGCAGCCCTTGAAAGTGGCGACCGTTTCACATTTCACAGCACCCCAGCCACGGCCAGGAAGCAGCAAGGCAGCAGGCAGGTGGGAGGAGGGAGAGGAGACGTGAGGCCGGAGAGAGGAGTGGAGACAGCAGTGGATTTGAGCGTGAGTGGTCTGAGTGTGAGTAAGTCTGACAATGTGTGGGTTTGGCATTTGTGCGGCCTGGCCGAAAACTAGTAATATAAGAGAGTTTTAAGTGTGAGTGATTATGAAAGTGACTGAGAACTGGGGATGAAGAGGAGAGAGTAAAGAGTGCCAGGCGGAGGTATCACATGAATAACACGAACCCCCTTCTCAGAATATGCGGAAGCAAAGCACGAGTGAGAGAGTCGCCGATGCTGCACTTAAGTCTAAAATATCCGCCCCCCAAATCAAAGCACCAGCAGAAGAGATGCCCATGCTGCCCCTGAGAACAGCCAAAACACAAGCGTGAGATCTGCCGATGCTGCGTGTCGGCATCTCCGGGGGGACAAACAGATACCCACACCGCCATTCCTGGGACCTCTTCAGGGTGCTCTCTCACCAAAATGTCGGGAGAATCCAGCCGTGGCGACGAGGGCCTCCCAGTAGGCCCCAAAATGGCCAAGGCGAGGGGAGAGGAGCGGCATCGGCACCCAGACATGCGACGTCCTGATTTTGATCGGCACAGGGCCCCCAGACGTTTTTCATCCCGAATCGTTTGTTCACCGTCCCGGGGCCCAGTGGGGGCCCCTGGAGGCCGAACACGGCCAAGAACCCTGCGTCGTGGCTGTCTCTCGACGCGACAATGTCTGGCTCTCCTCCGAAGCGAAGCTCCTCCCCTCCCCCTGGACCAGCGAGCCCTGTCAGCCCGAGGCCGCGGCCGCACGGGGGTGCCTCCCAGAGCCGCAGCGCCAGGGCCGCCTCCGGCGAGAGCCCTCCCGGGCCCAACTCGAGGCGGCCGCCCGTGCCGTCCTCCTCGGGGGGGGGGAGGGGGAGGGGGAGGGGGGAGGTGGGATGGGGAGGAGGAGGATGGGGAGGAGGATGAGAGGAGGAGGAGTAGGAGATGAGTAGGATGATGAGGAGGTAGGTAGTATGGAGAGGAGGAGGAGGAGGAGCAGGAGGCGGAGAGAGGAAGGGAAGAGGAGGAGGTCGGAGAGGAGAGGAGTGAGGCAAGAGGAGGAGGGAGAGGGGCATAAGGAGGGATGGAAGGAGAGGAGGAGGAGGAGGAGTATGAGAGGTGGAGTGGGGAGGAGGAGCGGAATGAGGAGGATTAGGGGTGAAGGGGGAAGGAAGGAGATGATATGAGAGGAAGGAGGAGCAGGAGGGGAGGGGGGATGGAGGAGGGAGAGGGAGAGAGGAGGAGGAGGAGGAGGAGGAGTGAGGCTGAGGAGAGGAGGAGGAGAATTAGGAGGTAATTGAAGAGGAGGAGAGAAGGAGGAGGATGAGGAGGGCAAGGAAGGAGGGGAGGAGGAGGATGAGGTAGGAGGAGGATGGGGACTGGAGGAGCGAGGAAGAGTAGATGGCATGAGGAGGAGGAGAGAGGAGGAGCAGGAGGAGTAGGGGGGGAGGAGGATGAGGAGGATCAGAGGAGGAGGCGGAGGAGGAGGAGGATGAGGAGGATGAGTAGTGGAGGAGGGGAGGATGAAGGAGGAGGAGGAGGAGGCGGAGGAGGAGTATGTGGAGAGTTGGAGGAAGGAGGGAGGAATTACGGGGTTACGGAAGAGAGGAGGAGGAGGATGAAGGAGGAGGAGAGGAGTAGAGGAGGAATGAGTAGGGCGGAATGAGGAGGAGGAGGAAGAGGAGGAGGAGGGAAAGAAGGAAAACAAGGAGAAGAAGCGGATGACGACGACGACGAGGAGGAGAAGGGCTCGGGGAGGGGGAAAGCAGGACGAGGACGAGGGCGAAGAGGGCTTAGGCGGGGGGGCGGCCGCCGCGCGGCGCGGCGAGGGTCGACGTCGTCGGCGTTCGTCTCGCCGCCGTTCAGCTCGTAGTCGCCGCCGTCGCTGTCGTCGTCGTCGCGGCACTCGTCGTCAACGCCGTCGTCGTCGTCGTCGTCGTCGCCGTCGCCGCGAGCGTCGCCGCCGTTGAGCGTCGTCGGCGTCGCGAGCGTCGTCGTCGAGAACGTCGTCGTGAGCGTCGACGTCGCGAACAGCGTCGCCCCCGGGGGGAGGCGGGGAACGAGGGTCGCAGGCCTCGCTCGGGCTCCGGGCCCTCGGGGAGGAGCGAGGACCGAGGAGGGGCCCTGCGAATATCGACGCTCCTCCTCCTCCTCCCTCCTCCTCCTCCTCCTCCTCCTCCTCCTCCTCCTCCTCCTCCTCCTCCTCCTCCTCCTCGCTCCCCCCTCCTCCTCCTCCTCCTCCTCTCTCCGCATCCTCCTCCTCCTCCTCCTCCCCTCTTCTCCTCCCCCCTCCTCCCTCCTCCCTCCTCCTCCTCCTCCGCATCCTCCTCCTCCTCCTCCTCCTCCTCCTCCTCCTCCTCCTCCGAATAATGTTGTCAACGCTTGACAAGCTTGAGCCCCGGGGGGGCACCCAGAGATCTCCAGAGCCTTCCGTCCCTGTGCGCATGGAGAGCGGCTGGCAGGCAAGCCCAAACCTCAACGTCTGGCTGGATGTTGTTTGTACGTTTCGGCATCAAGGAAAATTCAGGGCCCGGGGGAGTCAGAAAAAGACCAGCGATCCGGCATGAAAAATGAAACATCGGGAAGACTTCGAGAGCCCATGGGGCTCACGGATTAACAGATGTTTGCCAGCGTGGACCCGAACTGTGGATTCTGGCACCCTCGATGTGCAACGTGTGTTGCAGCCTGTATATGTTGAAATCTACGCAGTGCATGTATTTATTCCGTAACGCATTATATCGCATGTTATTGGATACCACCAAGGATTGAGGAACTGACAAACGCCAAGCCCACCCTCGAGCAAACACCCCGCCCCCCCCACCCAAACGTCTGGGCAAAACACGACTGGCGCAACGACGCGTGGAAGCTCATCCTGAATATGACTCGAGCCGGGCGAATTCATGATGGTGAAGACGATGCCAGCGGCGGCGACATCGACGACGATGATGATGACGGTGGTGATGATGGTGATGATGGTAGCGATGATGACGATGGCGTGACCTCAACGATGACTGTGACGATCACGACGCTGGTGCATGGCGAGCGCGTGGCTGCAAGCCCAACCATGCCAACCATGCAGCGCCAGTGGGCGGCGCATGTCCCACTTCGAATGCGTTGCGGCCTTGCGCCTGTGGCTGGGTTGCCATGCTTCGAGCAAAGGGAGGAGGAGGAGGAGGAGGAGGAGGAGGAGGAGGAGTAGGAGGAGGAAGGAGGCAGGAGAGGAGTTGGAGTTTAGGAGAGTAGGAATGAGGGTAGGAGGGGGAGCGAGAGGAGGAGGAGAGGAGAGTGGAGAATGAGGAGGAGGAAGGATGAGGAGGAGGAGCAGGGGGGGGGGGGGGGGTGGTTGGGGGAGGGGGGGGGGGAGTAGGAGGAGAGGGGGGGTGAGTGGGGTTGGAGTTAGGGGAGGAGTAAGGAGGAGGAGGAGGAGGAGGAGGAGGGGGAGGAGGAGGAGGAGGAGGAGGAGGAGGAGGAGGAGGAGGAGGAGGAGGCGCTTGCTCTACTACACGGCGGGTGGCGATGCGGCCAAAGGTACACAAACGCCTTGCGTCGTCAGGGCCCTTCCTCTGCGCATGCCGCGGGCCTCCCATCCTCAGGGCCCCCTAAGCCGAGACACGCAAGACCAGGACATCCAACATACCTCGAAACCACTTTTCCCGACGACGGCACAAACAAAACACTGCACTGCACAGAAGGGCGGCACGGACAAAAAAACTGCACAGCAAGATTCGCGGAATAAACTCAGACAAACGCCATGAAAATCTGCAAAACCTCCCCCAAACCCAGACAAAGACCCACATCCTGCAGATCAACGAAAAATACTGGACGACCAAGCGCAGTAAAAAAAGACACTGGGCGACCAAAATCTGACTTTGCAAGCAAGGATGCCGTTTTCCCGAATTGCCAACGTCCAGGTTAGTCTT
>CAUYUJ010000839.1:33635-41135 GCA_963575745.1 Prorocentrum cordatum
CTCCTCCCTCCTCCCGATCGAGGGGGAGCGGCGGCGCAGACAGGGGGGGCGGGGGAGGGGCAGCCCCCCCCCCTCCCCCGCCACCGGTTCTACGGCCCACTCGCACGGGCCGAGCCCGGGGTGCGCAGGCCAGCGGCGGGCCCAGGCTGGGATCGGACAGCAGGAGGACACCAACAGCACACCCAGAAACACCCCATCCTGGACGGGCCCCGTCCTTCGGCTACACGCAGGAGTGACCCTGGACAGGAGTGACTTCTGGTGCGCGACGTATCGGGGGTCGCGGGGGGGGCCAAACCTGGGCGCGCCAGCAGCTGCTGCTGCCCCGTTTTCAGCCATCCGGGGAACCACCTGTGCCCGCACCAAAGGTCACTCCGGCGAAAGGTCACTCTTACTTGGGCGCCCGAGTTATCCGGGGTAACTCGGGTCCGGGGTAACTCGGGTTCGGATTCCCGAAAAAGGAACCCGAGTTACCCCTGACCCGAGTTACCCCTGATGATTCGGGGCTCTGGACGCCCGAGTTATCCGGGGTAACTCGGGTCTGGGGTAACTCGGGTTCGGATTCCCGAAAAAGGAACCCGAGTTATCCCTGACCCGAGTTACCCCTGATGATTCGGGGCTCTGACTTACGTCCAGTCGAGTCCTGGGCCCGGCATCGATGCACAGAGCCCCCGGGGGGGCCCGGCATCGGCCCGGCCAGGATCGCTGTGCGGGTGCAGAGCTCGGCAGCGCGCCCCGGGGGGGCAAAAGGAGAGGGGGCAGGCCTGCTCGCAGGGCGGGGCGGGGGCTTCTCGGAGGCCCTGGGGCGCCACCTGGGAAGCTCCCTGTGCCTCCCGAGGCTTCCTGTGACCTCCTGGGCCCTCCTGGCATCTCCTGGGGCCTCCTGGAGCTCCCTGGGGCCTCCTGGGGCCTCCAGGTGTTTTTTTTAGGGGCCTTTCCCGAGCACGAGCAAGCCGTTTCGGGAGGCTTCTCGGACGGCCCGAGGCCTCCCGAGCCACCCGAGAAGGCCCGCCCCCTCTGCGTTCCTTATGTTACATCCTCGGGGGACCTTGTCTGTCCCGTAGGGGCCCCGTCCGCGTCGAATCAATGTCGAATCCACGTCGGCCTCGTCGGGTCCGTGTCGAATCCGTGTCGAATCCGCGTCGAACCCACGCCAAATCCGCGTCGGAGCCGCATCGAGCCCGCGTCGGACACAAGAAAAGACACCCATTGGGGTGACAGGCGAGGTCCCCCGAAGATGCAACGCAACTTTCCCCCCTGGGCTCGCTCCATGCTACACGCAAGAGGCCGGGGGGCACTCTGGTGGATCGATCGTGGACTTCGCGGGATGCCCCAGAGCTCCCAACTGCTACCCAGAGCCGTCGGGGACCCATGCATTTGTTCTGGAGCGGCTGCTGCCAAACAAATGTCTTGTTCAGCGTGCCTTACTGCACGCGAAGGTGCCCCACTCTAGCGAGCCCAGTCGGCCACCTCCCGTGAGCAGCCGGGAACAGCCAAAGAGACCAAGCGAATGGATTGGCCAAGAACTCCTGCATTGAAGGAGCCACATGACTCGATGCGTCCTAGCACCACGTGACAGCCTTCGACAACCCCGTGACGATATTCGACGCTCGGGCCCCAGATGTATGTACTGGCCGATCCTTCGATGACTTCGACAAGGAGACGGCAGATACAATCGCGCGCGGGTATCGGAGCGCAGCACGTAACACTACGCCCGAAGCGTGGGAGTCACGGGTCATGCCTCCCTGCTACGAGAGATCCATGGTCTCTGCGATACCAGAGGCTGCAGACGGGAAGCCTCAGGGCGCAGCGGCCGAGGATGCAACAGCCCAGGGGAGGGCTGCACGGAGCACCGGCTCTCCCGAAGATGATGAGAAAGAGCAGGCCGCAAAACTGGCTGAGACAGTTGCGCAATAGTACTCCAAGTCCATACATACGCGAAAACAGCGAACACACACAAGCTGAAGGTAGAACAAGCAAAAGAAAGAAGGAGAATAGATGATTGATTTGAAAATGGCTCTTGCTGTTGCGTGGGGGCCCGCCTGGAGGCTGTCCATACGACCGTGCAACAGTAACGGTATCGGAGTTTCTGGAGCATGCAAATAGCGGGCGAAAGAGAAGGAGCTAGAAAGAGAGAGAGAGAGAGATGGAGAGGGAGACGGGAGAAAGACGGAGAAGAAAACAGAGAAAATGAGAGAGGGAGCGCATGTGTGTACGCTAGAGAGCGTGAGCGCGAGTGCGAGTGTGTGCGTGAGAGAGGGGAAGCGGGGGAGCAAGGGGGCGAGGGCGGGGAAGCAGGAAGGGCAGGAAGGGGAGGAGAAGGGGGCGAGGAGGAAGAGGTGGAGGGAGGGAGGGGAGAGTCCTGCTCCCGCGCTCGGCCGGCGCGGCCGCGCCAAGGTCGCAGAGAGGGGGGCGGGGCGCGCCGTGCACCTCCCGCGGGGGCTCTCCCGACAGGCCCTTGATCGCCTCGAACCACGCGGGCTCCATCTGACCGACCTCGCGAGCGGGCCTCTCCCCCGTTGGCGTCGCTGCTGGGCTGCCGGGCCCCGCGTCTGCTCGTCCTCGTCCGCCTCCTCCTGCGCGTCCTCCGCGTCCGCCACCCTTCTTCAAGTTCCTCCCGCCTCCCTCCCCTCATACCCCACGCCCGTCATCCCGCAGGTCCCTACTGCTGCTCCTCCTCGTGCTCCTCCTCCTCCTCCTTTCTTCTTGGTGTTATTACTATCGTTCGTTCTAGTCTTATAAATATGGGTATTGGCACCAGTAGTATTATTACGATGCTTCTGCATATTAGTAATAACATTGGTGTTATTAGTATGATTCGTATGCGTCTTCGTAGTTTTCGTAGTATTCATCTTATCACTCGTTAGTATTATACGATAAGTAGTAGTATTAACATCCGTTTCATAAGTATTAGTATTAGTATTAATATTCGTCTGCGTCTGATGCATACTATTCTTAGAATTAGTATTATCATTGTTTTTATTGTTGCTATGAATCATTATTTTTCTTCCCGTTCCTCCTCCTCATCCTCCTGCTCCTGCTCCTCCTCCTCCTCCTCATCCTCCGCCTCTTCCTCCTCCTCATCCTCCTCCTGCTCCTCCTCCTGGTTCCCCGTTGCTCCCCATTGTTGTCATCCTGCTCATAAGCGTCAGCAACATCATCATCATCATCATCATCATCATCATCATCATCATCATCATCATCATCATCATCATCATCATCATCATCATTATCATCATCATCATCATCATCATCATCATCATCATCATCATCATCATCATCATCACCAGCATCAGCATCATCAGCATCATCATCAGCATCAGCATCAGCATCAGTATTAGCATAAGCATCATCATCATCATCATCAGCAGCAGCAGCATCATCATCGCCCTCGCAATGTTCAGCATCAGTATTATCATCATCATCATCATCATCAGCAGCAGCAGCAGCAGAATCAGCATCATCATATTCATCATCAGCTGCATAATCATCATCATCAGCAGCATCATCATCATCATCGGCATCAGCATCATCATCATCATCATCATCAGCAGCAGCATCATCATCATCATCATCACTACCGTCAACATCATCATCAGCATCATCATCATCAGCAACAACAGCATCACTGTCATGATTAGCATCATCATCATGATCAGCATCAGCATCGGCATCGCCATCATCATCAGCACCATCATCACCAACAGCATCATCATCATAATCATCAGCATCAGCATCAACATCGTCAGCATCAGCATCACCATCAGCATCATCATCAGCATCATCAGCATCATCAACATCAGCAGCCTCATCATAATATAACCATCCGCATCATCATCATCATCATCATCATCATCAGCAGTAGCATCACCATCATCATCATCAGCAGCAGCAGCAACAGCAGTCTCAACATCAGAAGAATCATCAGCAGCATAATCAGCAGCAGCAGCCTCAGCAGCAGCAGCATCATCACCAGCATCATCAGCATCATCCGCATCATCAAAGACATAATCAACATATTTATCGGCTGCACCATCACCATCACTATCGCCATCACCGTCGTCATCGTCAGACGCAACATCATCAGACTCAGCAGCATCGACAGCATCATCAGCATCATCATCAGCAGCATCATCATCAATACCAACCTCAGCATCAGGATCAACATCAGCATCAGCACCACCATCACCATCAGCACCATGAACATCAACATGAACATCAGCATCAGATCCCGAAGCCCATGCTTTTGTAACCTTGTTTTGACTTACTGATTTCGGATGCTGAAAATGTGTCCCTGCATGTATTGCCGTCCTCGTTGGTACACCCTTTTTGATCCGCGGGTCGAGAGCGTACCTCTTCCGGTCGAAGCTAAGCGGGCCGCGCGAAGCTTGAATTAGGCGGAGAAGAGGAGGGAGGAAGCGGCGGCGTCGGTACACCCACACATCCACGTAGGTTCTACTTTCCGCTCGGGGTCTGCTGTGGCTTCCATAACGGGGGCCTGGGAAAGGGGCCCACCCAGGGAGAGGGACGGCACACGCGCACGCTCCGCCTCGCAGCCGTGAGAAGTCAAGGGCAGCGGACTCCTCTGCCAGCTCCGCATCCCTGAAAAGCCTCAAGAAGCCCTCCTCCAACTCCTCCTTTAGCCACGCCACGTCGTC
Organism: Prorocentrum cordatum; assembly: GCA_963575745.1. Taxonomy (NCBI): domain Eukaryota; class Dinophyceae; order Prorocentrales; family Prorocentraceae; genus Prorocentrum; species Prorocentrum cordatum. The sequence continues at coordinate 38,291 of CAUYUJ010000839.1, forward strand.
CCCCATCGCCTCCAACTCCTCCAAGGTGTCATCCGTAGCCCTCCTAGCCCATGGATTCACCTGGTCCCCCGCCTTCAAGTCGTCCCCTCGTATCGTCTCCTACTTGTCGAACGGGTACTTTCCGAAGATCGCCGTAAGTTCGTGATCGTGATGATGGGGTCGGCTGGCCATTCTTTGAAATCGCTTTGGCCGTCGGGCTCGTGCTTCAAGCTTGGTAGGGCCATCCTCCGGTGACATATATATATATATATATATATAGATATATACACACACTAGCATGCTCAAATATATGCAAAGATATGGGAAAATATGGGAAGAGGGAGGGAAATCCAGGACATCAACAGAAACAGGATTGGGGAGCGTGTGCCGTTCTACGAATCTCCCCCATGGGCTCCTTCCGCTCTGTCTATATGTCAGTCCTCGGTTTTCGAGGGCAGCGCGCCTGCATCTGGATGTGCTCCATGGTGGCATCGAGGGACTGGAAGCGCTCGGCAGCCGACCTGGCGCACGGAGCCACAGGTCGCTCACCCAGCCTCCCTGCTCCCTTGCGGCCCTCTCCGCCGTCCGCATGCTGGCCAGCGACCCCCCCACACGAAAAGGCGCGGGGAGGAGCGAAGGGAGAGGAAAAAAGGAAAGGAAGGGGGAAGGGGGAGGGGGAGGGGGGAGGGGGAAGGGGGAGGGAAAAGGGAGGAGGAGTGGAGGGGGCGGAGAGGTGGAGGGAAGGGGTAGGGGAGGGAAGGCGAGGCAATCACGGAGGGGAGGGGAATAGAGCGGGGAGCAGGGCCCAAGCCGCGCGCCGCACGCGAGCACCGCCAGCGAGCGGGGGCCGTGCACCCCGACCAGCCTTGCTTCTGGCACCCCTCGTTCGGAGCCTCGCCCAGAACGGAGTATCGTTTAACCAATCACTATCCCCACTGGCGTGGCATGGGCCCCACTAGCCGATGTGCCCCCCCTGAGGATGCAGGCTGTTCCCTTCGAGTTTCGAGGGGCATCTCCCCAGCTTGGGCTGTGGGATGGGGGGGATCCCCTCCCCAAAGCCATGCTTCTCATCCTGAGCCGCTTTTTCTGACAGCCCCGAGGGCCGTGGAGGGCCCCGAAATCCCCCAGCACGGCGAGACACCTCCGGACCCGTCTCCCTCGGGACCCGTCTCCGGAGGAGGAGGAGGAGGGCGGAGGAGGAGGAAGAGGAGGAGGAGGAGGAGGAAAAGGAAAAGGAGGAGGAGGAAGGAGGAGGAGGAGGAGGAGGAAAAGGAGGAGAAAAAGCAGGAGGAGGAGGAGGGAGGAGGGCACGGCGAGACCTCTCCGGACCCGTCTCCCTCGGCACCCGCCCTGCCCCCCCGTGGCGCCGCACCGGCGCCGAGCTGCTGGAGCCGCCAGGCGGGCCCCCTTGAAGGCCCCCGCGACGAGCACCTCGCGCTGCCAGCGCCCCGAGCAGGGAAAAGCGAGGCTGCCGCCCCCCCCCCCCGGGGAGCCCCGCCGCGGGCCGCCGCCCGCCACCCCTCGGGGACGGCAAATCTTTTCTGGAGAGCTCTGGCGGGCTCCCCTGAAGCGCTTCGACGGCGCTGCCAGGCGCGCCTCCATGCGTGCCTGCACGCGTGCGTGCGTGCCTGGCCCCCCCCCGGGGGGGGGCCCAGGCACACACTTTTGGTCGGCGGGGCGAGAGCGAGCCTCCTCCGCCACAAGCTAGGCGGGCGACGCACAGCTTTCCTGAGGGAGAGAGGGCAAACAGGCGGGCGGGGCCGCAGGCGGCCGGAGTGGGCGGGGCCCGGGGTGCAGGCGGTGCCGAAGAGCTTGCATAGGAAAAAGGTACGCCGCGGACAGGGACCGGAGGCGAAGATCCAGAGGGTGAGCGGGCCCAGGCACACACACGCAAACAAGTGGGCACAGATCCCAGGATTCCCCATACATGTTCCAGATGTCCCGGATGCTCGCCGTCCCTTCGCTTCCCGTGCTTTCCACGTGTTCCTGGGAACCGACGAGGCTGTGTGCCTGTGCTTTTCCCTCCCGAGGGTAGGCGCGCGGACAGCGGCGGGAGCGTCGGGCCCTCGGCGGCGAGGGGCAAGGCTGGACCTGAAGACGACCAGGGGGTCTGAGCTGGATACAGTCGGGGCGTTGACCTAAGGAACCCTAAATAAGGAACGAGGCCCCCTTTTTCCCATAAGCTGAACTTCGATTTCCCATGGAAAACCCGAGGCAAACTGTAAAACAATCAAGGAACACCGAGCCCCTCCCACACGAAAAGGGTTCCTTCGTCGGCGCCCCGACTGTAGGCCCCGAGAAAGCTCGTCCGAGCGATGCCGAGCCTTGGCGCCGAAGGCCCGATCGAATACGGCGCGGAGCACGGAGGCCCTGCAGCGGGCCGGCATCGAGGGCAGAGGACGAGTGCAGCGCCTGGTGCGCCCTCTGCGCACCGTTTCGCCGATCCTCATCCCCATCGGCGTGGCCAGGGCCCCACGGGCCGATCTAACCCCTAGAGGGGACCTTGGCTGGCCCCGTTCGGACCTCGAGGGGCATAATTATCCCCAACTGGGGTGATGGGATGGTGAGGACTCGGACGGGGATGGGGATGGGGATCGGTTAAACGATACTGAGGAAATATGCCAAAACGGGGGGATAGATATTTACAAGTTCGCTGAAAATCGGTCGGCGGACACCTCCAGGGGTCCATCTGGTTCAGTGTGTCACCCCAGACCCGTTGTCGCCAGTCCATGGTCCCGAAAACGGCTCTGGAGACAGATGGAGGTAAAAAAACCTTCCCGAACCCGTAATCTCGAACCTCGCCCCCATTCCTGCTGGCCGGAACCAGTGCTGTGCCACCTCAGACCCCCAGCCGGCTCCAACGTTA
>CAUYUJ010000839.1:43635-51135 GCA_963575745.1 Prorocentrum cordatum
GCGTTCTGACCAGCATCTCGAGGCGAATCCAGCCGTGGCGACGAGGGCTCTCCGGGACGAGCAGCGGTATCCGTACCCCAACGATCCGACGTGCTGTTTTTCAACACGCGGTCCGCAGAAGCCCCGACCCTTCCCCCTGGGGCCGGCTTCTCATGCCGAATGGCTGTCTGACGGCCCCAGGGCCCGGCGAAGGCCCCCAGAGGCCGAAAACGGCGAAGCAAAGACGGCTCAACTTTTTCATTTCGGCACATCGAACTTGCCGTCGCTCGGACGTCCATTTCCCGTGCATTGCTCGGTGTCGTGCGCGTCTGTCTTTTGCTCGATATCCTAGATGCTCCTCGATGGTTCTCGCCGAGGAAAAAATTGCACACGTCCGAGCGATGCCAGGTGAAGGCCTGGGGCCCCCTCCCTCCTCCGAGGGGCGGCAGGAGCGGCGGCCACAGGCACCGACAACCGCGAGGGGCTGGCAGCGGCAGGCCCGCTGCTTCGGCAGGGGCCGACCGCCCCGGCAAAACCTGCAGACCTGCCACGACAGATTCGTAGAACGAGCGAAGGCTCAAAGAACAAAACGATGATCTCGCAGCACAAACAAGGGGTGGACCAAAACAAGACTGCCTCGGCCAGCAGTGCTGAGAACGCGTCGTGCATGACACCGAACATGAATTCGAACCTCTTTGGGAGAGGCCTGTCGGCAGATCGGGATGCTCCGCCTCTGCCTGAGCCGCGCCCCCCGCCAGCGCGCGCGTCGTCCTCGTCGTCCTCACCGTCGCCGCGCCGCCGCCGCCGCCGACCGCGCGCGCCTAGAGATTGACACCAACACCAATTTCGGCGGTGTGCCTCCACTGGGGGAAGAAGACCCCGATCCCGGGGATGGTGGTAAAACTCTGGCTTCCAAGGTGGCCGAACTACCACCCCCAACACCGAAACTCTGGGATCACCTTCCCCCCGTGGAGGCAACCCTCTGTCTTGGTGTTGGTGCCACTTTCCAGGCCTCCGAGACCGCGCGCGCCTGAGCTCCCGGACCTCCACGCCGAGCGCCATGGAGCCCACCCCCTCGAGGGCGGCCTCCTGCGCGGCCACGACGCGCAGGCCGCGCTGCGCCTTCCGGCGCGGAAGGCACGCTTTGGGAGGCGGCGCCCGGCTCCTCGGCTGCCCCCGCTCGTGCCGCCGCTGCTGCTGCTCGGCCAGACCGGGGAGGGGGGGGGAGGGGGAGGGGGAGGGGGAGGAGGAGGAGGAGAAGGAGGAGGAGGAGGAGGAGGAGGAGGAGGAGGAGGTCCGTAGCCATTTGGCCCAAGGCCGTTCTGGACCAAGGCGGTCGGGTGACCCGCACGACCCTCGATCAGCAGCCCTGCCCGGGGTGAGGGCCACTTCTCGCGATGACCTGTTTCAGGCGTGTTTCCTTCCCGTCAAAGACAAGACCAGCTCACCTTCGCTCGCGCGTGCAATGGCGTGGGGACAGTCTTGGCAGCATGACGGAGGCAAAGGCCGCGCAGCAGAAGCAGCAGGAAGTCGTGAGCGTGAGGCAAGCAGGCCGCGAGGCAAAGGCGTTCACACGTGGCGCTGCCAGCACTGTGGGTGCAAGAAGACGCCCTGGTCGCAGTGGTTCTGCAAGCATTGCAAGAAGTCATGGGAAGAAGTTGCTTCAGACGAGAGCGCCGACTTCGTCGCGGCAGACAACGACAGCCCACCCGGGCTGGCACCGCGGGCGGCGGGATTGCAGCCCCCGCCTGGCATCAAGAGCAAGGAGCTGGAGCTGTCCAACGAGGAGGTCGACAACCTGGTCGTGCTGGCGAGCAAGATTGGGGACCAGGCCATGGAGGACAAGTACAAGGCTATCCGAGAGTACAAGAAGCGGCTCGCCATGGAGCCGCGTACGGTGCCGCTGCAGCTCCAGGCTCAGCAGGCGCACCAGCGGGTCTTGCAGCTCGAGGGGCGGCTCAAGCAGGAGGTCGCCAAGTTCGAGCACATGCAGGCAGCGCTGCAGGAGCAGACTCAGTTGGTGGAGACGCTCAGCAGCGACCTCGAGGTGGCGGACGGCCAGTACAAGGAGCTGCTGGGCCACCTGCACACGAACGTGGTGGGCGCGCCGAGCGAGCCCCCCCCCCTCGGGCGCCGTTGTCCAAGCTGTTGGAGGGCGACCTCAGCTGCTTCGACCTGGGGGAGTGTGAGACGCTCTACGGTTTGGTCGATCCGAAGCCGCACGAGGTCACCGAGGAGGACCAGAAGCAGGCCGCCGAGAGGAAGGAGAAGATGCAGCGTGGGATCGCGGAGCTGGCGCAGACTTTGTTTGGCTCGGCGAAGTCGCTTGCGGAGAACATCACCAAAGAGCATGAGGAGCACGTCAAGCGGCTCTCCACCAAGAAGCGGAAGACGGCCGCGGTCGCCGACGGCGCGCCGCCTGGCGGGCAGGGCGGAGGCGGCCCCGCCGCAGGCGGAGCCGAGGGCGCCGAGGCGGGAGGCTCACAGCCTGCGCCTGGCGCCGCGGCTGACGCCGTGCCAGCGGCTGCTGGTGGTGCTGCTGATGGCCAGCAGCGGCCGAGCGACGTGCTAGAGTGGGCGTGGCCCACACCATATCAGCAAGCTGGTTTCAAGTGGGACGTGGTCCCGCCGAACGGAGTGCTCGACCGAAGAGTGTGTCTCGACGGATCAGGGTACGATCAGGATCATCCCTCCCTGGCGCGTGCGGGGTGGGCAGTGGTCACGGTCACGCAGAGCGGGCACATAGTCGGCTCGGCGTGCGGGCCCCTGCCGCACGTCGTGCAGCTTGCTGGGGCGGGGGAGGTGTACGCTCTACTCATGGCGTTGCGCCTGGCGGGCCCGCAGGGGCTCGATTTAATTACGGACTGCAAACTGGTGGAGGATATATGGGGGTTCGGCCCAGAGCAGAACTTGGAGGATGTAGCGTACTCGGAGCTGTGGAGGGAGGTTTTCAGCTTATCGGAGGTTCTCGGACGCGATCTGATTTCGGTACGTAGGGTTAGGTCTCACCTCTCCCTCGGTCAGGCCCGTAGGCAAGGAGTGTGTGAGTGGGAGTGGAGGGGCAACAGGCGGGCCGACGAGCTCGCCACGCTTGGGGCCCAGGCTCATCCCACGAACCCTCGCATCAAAGCCCAGCTCAAGCAGAGTGCTAGCTTGGTCAAGCAATCGGCCTGGTTGGTAGCCGAGGTCATGAACGACTTCTCGGTAAAAGATTTCCCTGATGTTGCGAGGGTGCGGAGGCCTAGAAGGCCCAAGCCCCGGGTTTTGCAGTTGATTCCCAAGCCCAACGGGCACTTAATCGAGAAGGCGGGCAAGCAGTACAGGTGTGCGACTTGTGGCAAGAGAGGCCGCACGAGGACGCACATAGCTTTAACGCCTTGCGGCGGTCCGCCGAGGGTTGCGAGGACTGCGCATCGGAGCCACAGGCTCTGGCTCGGAGGGGGTCGAGTGGCCTGGTGTGCGTGTTGCGGAGCTTTCGGGTCCGCTCGGTCTCGGCTCCTGGGGTCTCTGTGCAAAGGGGGTCCTCGCAACCGTGATGCAGCGAATAGTCTCAGAATGCTCAGGAACGGAGTGGACCCCAGCTCGGGAGCGAGCTTCGGGAGGTCTGCTCCTCTCAGGTGGTCTGTTCAGTCGGGCTGGTCGTCCGCCACCGCCTGAACCCCTTTCTGCCCTTGCCTCCGCACTGTTTTTAGGCTGCCTTATCGCTCTGCGGTAACGGACAGCTACGGAGCCACTAGGAGCCACTAGGAGGAGGAGGAGGAGGAGGAGGAGGAGGAGGGAGGAGGAGGAGGAGGAGGAGGAGGAGGGGGAGGAGGAGGAGGAGGGGGATGAGGAGGGGGAGGGGGAGGAGGAGGCATGGGCAGGGGACGCGGCGGCCCGGAAGCGGCGACGCCGCGCCGATCGGGAACCCGCACGCTCCTGGGCAGATCCTGGGGCTCCTGGGCCCCTGTCGGCGAGCAGTGGGCGAGTGGGGGTCGATGCAGCACCCCCTATTGAAGGGGCCCTGGGACACACAAATAAATACACACAAATAAAATGATTCCCCATATTTCCCCATATTTTCTGGGTTTTCGTCTTCCCGCTCAACTCCCATATTTTCCCATATTTTCCTGGGAGTCGAAGATTAATTGTGTCTGTGTTCTTTCCCTCCTGACCTACGCCCATTCCCCCCGTTCGGTGCTCCCGACGACTTGAGCCCTCCGAGATGGGGTCAGAGTACGGCAGGTTCGCGCCGTGCCGACTTTGGCGCTGGTTCCTGACACCGCGGGAAGTGTTCAAGCTTGAACGGCCGGCAGTTTCCCCTACGCCAGATCGCTCACCGATGGGCCGACTCTGGGCCACGGGCAGCGTTCAACCTTGCACGCCGGCGGCGGGGTCGCCGCTGGTCGACACGACGCGAAACTGCAGTAGATCGGGGGTCGGAAGATCGCGCCGCATCGCCGCCGCATCGCAGATGCATCGGCGACGCATCGACGACGAGGGCGGCGGTGCATCGGCGACGCCAGCCTCGAGAACATCGGGCGCCACAGGAAGCCGCATGGTTAGAGGAAAGAGAGCTGTGCACCTACACCGACTCCGGCCAGGCCCATCCCGAGCCAAGGATCGGTGCATGCGCCCTCCTGCCTTGGCTGGGAAGGCATATGCACCGATCCTGGGTCAAGGATGGGCCTTGCCAGGATCGGTGCATGTGCATGGGTCCCTTCGCCCGACTCGTCGGTGCATCGGCGATGCTGCGCGATCCTCCGACGCCAGCGGCTCGGAGCCCAGCAGGCCTCCCCTCGCGGCCAAGGGCCTAGGGAGCCCACAAAGGACGTACGCGCCCAGCTATGTACATGAACACGGCCCCTCGATCCGCGAGACCGGCCGCGTTATACGAACATTTGCGCAATGCGTACTCTCGGAACCAGCGTGGATTCATGTACATGTACGTCCTTCTTTCGCTCCTGAAGGGCCTGCCTCCCCGCTCGCGCGTGCCACGGCGCCACCGAGTTCGACCCCGACGGGAGGAAGACTGTCGCGCTCGGGCGGCGCGGCGGCGAGAGCACGCGGTGTGCTCCCCGCTCGCGCCGACGGCGACTTCGGGAAGAGGGAAGCGGACCGGCGGAGGTAGGCGTGTGCTCCCCCCTCCTCATCCTCCTCCTCCTCCTCCTCCTCCTCCTCCTCCTCCTCCTCCTCCCCCTCCTCCTCCTCCTCCTCCTCCTCCTCCTCCTCCTCCACAGCCGCTCGCTGCAGAAGACCACGGCGGACCGTGTCTGGCAGCTCTCGGCACCCAGGTGCCGTCGCTGGCCCCGCCAGGCCGTCCAAGAGCCACTCGGGATGAGAATCTCGTCCCAGGGAGAGGTTTGAAGGTGCCCCAGGACACACAAAGAAATACGCGCACACATGGAAAGACTCCCCCTAGTTTCCCCCATGCTCTGGGCTTTTGTGTCTTCCCCCCCCCACCCCACACTTCCCATATTTCCCCATATCTTCTGGGGAATCGCCGATGAATTGTGTCTGTGTGCTTTGTTCCCTCCTGAAGGCTCTAGCCCTCGAGGGGCCCACGCCGTGAGAAAAAAATCCTCGGAAAAACGGGGCCTGCTGCCGCTCCTCGAGGCCCCGCACGCTGCCGGCTGCCGCTGTCCGCGCGGCGGGCTCGTCCCTGGTCCTGCTGCTGCTGCTGCTGCTCCTCCCCTCCTCGTCACCCTCCTTCTTCTCCTCCTCCTCCTCCTCCTCCTCTCCTCCTCCTCCTCCTCCTCCTCCTCCTCCTCCTCCTCCTCTCCTCCTCCTCCTGTTTCCTCCTCCTCCCCCTCCTCCTCCTCCTCCCCCTCCTCCTCCTCCTCCTCCTCCACTCCTCCTCCTTGTAACTAACGTCTCCCTGTCGCAACCCGAGGCCAGTTTTTAGGGCGGGCTGGGCGTTTCGCCTGCGACTTCCTCACCATTTACGATGTTGAATCGCAATAGCTTTCCAGATGGAGGGCGGGTCGATTACAAAATACGGCTCTCGCATGAGCGCCGCGCACATTCGTTTTCAAAATTTGTAAGAACTTCACGGATGGAGGGCGGGTCGTTTTCAAAATGTGGCTCTCGCCTTCGCGCCGCGCACACTCGTTTTTCAAAATAACAAGAGCTTCACCGATTGAGGGCGGCTCCTTTTCAAAATGTGGCTCTCGCCTGAGCGCCGCGCGCAGTCGTTCAAACAAACTGTAAGAGCTTCACGGGTTGAGGGCGTTTCCTTTTCAAAATGTGGCTCTCGCCTTGGCGCCGCGAACATTCGTTATACGAAGTGCAAGAATTTTACGGATTGAGGGCGGTTCCTTTTCAAAATGTGGCTCTCGCCTTAGCGCCGCGCACATTCGTTTCAAAAACTTGCAAGGGTTTCACAGGTTCCTATGACCAACGTACCAGCAATGGTGTTTTGGAAGGATTCGGGATTATACGGGTGCAACAATTATGTTGGTTCGCGGTGTTGAAGTCCCAAAAATGGCGTTATGGCACGATTCCAGATCGTCCGGACGCAGCAATCAGGTTGATCCGCGGCGTGGACATCCCGAGAACAATGTTTTGGCATGCTTCAAGGTCTTCAAACAGTTGTCTTCCGACGAGGCAGTTCCATCCATGGAAATGAACAGGGTGAATTCCAACAGTGTTGATAACTCTTGGGTTTACGCTGGTCCTCCTCCTCCTCCTCAAGGTCCTCCTCGACCACCACCACCACCACCACCACAACCACAACCACCATCCATCATCAGCATGATCATCAGTATCAGCAACACCATCATCAGCAGCATCAGCATCAGCATCAGCATCATAATCAGCATCGTCATCATCAGCACCACCATCATCATCATCATCATGAGCATCAGCATCGTCATTATCAGCATCATTAGCATCGTCATCATCATCATCATCATCATCATCATCATCATCATCATCATCATCGTCGTCATCATCATTATCATTATCAGCATCATCATCAGCAGCAGCATCAGCATCATCATTATCACCATCATCAGCATCATCGTGATCATCAGCATCGGCATCATCATTATCATCCATCATCCGCATCATCATCCATCACTACCATCATCATAATCACAAGCATCAACATCTTCAGCGGCAGTAACATCAACATCATCAGCATAATCCGCATCATTATCGCGATCTGTATGAGCATCATCAGCATCATCATTATCCGCATCTTGAACATCATCAGCATCATGATGATGATCATCATCATCATCAGCATCAGCATCAGCATGAGCAGCATCGTCGTCATCACCACCACCACAACCAACACCACCACAACCACCATCATCAGCATCACATGCATCACCAGAGCGCACGCATTGGTATCAGCATCAGCAGCAGCAGCATCTTCATCACCCTGAGCTGCAACATCATTACCAACCTGAATCAGCATCATCATCATCATCATCATCATCATCATCATCATCATCATCATCATCATCATCATCATCATATCATCACCAGTAGTAGCATCAGCATCATCAGCATCATCACCAGTATCAGTATAATAAC
>CAUYUJ010000839.1:53635-108752 GCA_963575745.1 Prorocentrum cordatum
ACTCGCCGTCGTCGACCATCTGCGTCAGAGTGGCGGGCGCCGTGCCGTCCACCGTGCAGCCCACTGCCCTGCAGCTGCCCAGCACCTCCTTGACGGTGCCGCTGAACTCCTGTCGAAGGGCGGAGGGGCGTGGGCACCGGAGCCAAGTCTGCGACCCCATCCTCCTCGTCAATACCCACCTTGAACTCCTCCTCGTCCGCACCCACCTCCTCCTCCTGGCGCGTGGCCGAGACTCCTCCTCCTCCTCCTCCTCCTCCTCCTCCTCCTCCTCCTCCTTCTCCTCCTCCTCTCCTCCGCATCCTTCTCCTCGTCGGCACCTTCCTTCTCTTGCTCCTCCCCCTTCTCCTCCTCCTCCTCCTCCTCCTCCTCCTCCTCGTCCTCCTCCTCGTCCGCACTTTCCTTCTCTTGCTCCTCCTCGTCCTCCTCCTCCTCCTCCCAAACACCACCGCCACCACCACCACCACACTCACCATCGCCTCATCCGAGCCCTCACCGTCTTAAGCATAATGACCAGCCTTACTGTTAGCAATATAACCCGAGACAGAATCATCATCAGCATCATCAACAACAGCAATGGCAACAACAACAACAACAACAGCAACAACACCAATAATATCAACCAAACTAACAACAGCAGCGGCATCAACAGCAACATAAGCAGCAACAAGCACAACAACAGAAGCATCACCGTCATCATCATCATCATCATCATCATCATCATCATCATCATCATCATCATCATCACCACCATCATCACCATCACCATCATATGTTTCATCATCATCACCATGAGCATCAGCATCATCAGTATCATCATCATCAGCATCATCATCATCATCATCATCATCAGCATCATCATCATCATCATCATCATCATCATCATCATCATCATCATCATCATCATCATCATCATCATCGGCATCATCATCAGCAGCAGCATCAGCAGCATCATCAGCAGCAGCATCAGCAGCATCACCATCACTATCATCATCAGCATCATGATCATCATTATCATCATCATCGAATCGTCTCCATCGTCAATCAGCATCATCATCAGCAGCATCAGCATCAGCAGCATCAGCAGAATCAGCATCAGCATCAGCATCATCATCATCATCATCATCATCATCATCATCATAATCATAATCAGCATCCTAAGCATCATCAGCAGCAGCAGCATCAGCACCAGCATCATCATCATGATCAGCATCAGCAGCATCATCGTAATCGTCATCAGCAGCAGCAGCAGCGGAAGCATCAGCATCAGCATCAGTATCAGTATCAGCAGCATCATCAACATCGTCGTCATCATCACCAACAACAGCATCATCATCATCATCAGCATCATCATCCGCAGAAGCAGCATCAGCATCAGCATCAGCATCAGCATCACCATCACCGCCAACGTAATCCATTATCCCGATCAGCCGCATCATCATCAGCAGCAGCATCATCATCAGCATCAGCATCGACATCATCAGCAGCAGCAGCACCATCCTGATCAGCTTCATCATCAGCATAATCATCAGCATGACCAGCATCATCATCAGCAGCGTCGTCGCCATCATCGGCAGCAGCACCATCAGCATCATCAACATCGTCGTCAGCGTCATGATCAGCATCATTATCATCAGCAGCAACAGCAACAGCGGCATTAGCATCACCATCCTCATCATCGTCACCAGTGGTCAATGGAAGCATCCTCACTGCGATTACCGTCGTCATCATCAGCAGCCGCAGCATCAGCATCATCACACAATAAGCATCATCAGCAGCAGCAACTGCATCGATGTCAGAATCATCACCATGCTCAGTATTCCATCCAGCTAGGAGAGAAGCAACGGAGCTGGGACGAGCGGGCGCAGGTGTATCGATATGGCTGACTTTGACCTTGCCCTTCCCGTTTCATGGCATGGCTCTTCTGCCTTCTGCTCATCCTGATGGTCCTCCCCTATCTCTTCCTCCTCCTCCTCCTCCTCCTCCTCCTCCTCCTCCTGCTCCTGCTCCTCCTCCTCCTCCGCCTTCTCTTCCTCATCCTCGTCCTTCTACTCCTACTCCTCATCCTCCTCGTCCTCCTCCTCCTCCACTTCCTCTCCGTCCTCCTCCTCCTCCTCCTCCTCCTCCTCCTCCTCCTCCACCTCGACGGTCCTTGCAACAGGCTCTAGGGCCAGAAGGTTTGCCCTCCCGACGTTCCCGAGCAAAGCCTTCCAGGATGGGAGAGAGCTCGGGTGCCCCACCCGACTCCTCGGGACTACGTCTCGTCATATACACACACATCCCTTTGCCGTTCCCAGTCCTTCTCCTCCCTCGTCTCTCCTCTCCTCCTAATCCTTCCTCCTGTTCTCATCGGCATTACGTCTCGATATATATATATATATATATATATACATATACATATATATATATATATACACACACATCCCTTGTCGTTCCCAGTCCTTCTCCTCCCTCGTCCCTCCTCCTTTCCCCCCCTTCCCCCAATCCCACCATGCAGGCGCTTCCGACTCCCCTGCTCCTTGGCCTGGCTCTTCTCTCTCATCTGCCTTACGATGTCGAAGAGCTGCTGCTTGGTCAAGTTCCCAGAGTGCTTGATGTTCTTGGTCTTCTTGCGGTCGCGCAAAGGTTCTTTCAGGCTCTTAATGATGAGGCTCGTGGCGTTAGGCTCCACGTCGACCTTCGCCGCGCGGTTCTGGATCGTCAGCCTAACCGTAACACGGATGCCCTTCCACTGCGAGGTGCCCTTCACGATGTCGTCTCCGATCTTCTTGGGAGACATCCCCAGGGGCCCCACCTGCGAGAAACAGCAAATCAGCGCGCGCCAGAGCCCGCGAAAAAGGTGCAAGAGCGGCGTTGACGATCAAACCTTGCGGGAAGTGGATGAGCTCTCACTGGACCGACAGAGCACCCCCGCCAGCACCACTGATAACGGAGGAGACGAGGAGAAGGAGCAAGAGGACCCAGAACTCCGACGCCGTGTTCAGATGAGCAAGAGGACCCAGAGGACCCAGAGCAAGAGGACCCAGAGCACGAGGACCCAGAAGAGCAAGAGGACCCAAAGCAAGATGACCCAGAACTAACAACGAAGTACCCCGGAGGTCTAGGGCCTGGGACCACATTCTCATCCCGAACAGTTGTTCCTGGTCCTGGGGCCCGGTGAGGGCCCCCGGAGGCCGAAGCTTGACGAAAACGTCCCGTTGTGGTTCTCGCAGCAAGGGGCTGGAAGGCGGAGGAAAAGCCATCCGAATCCCCACTTCTGCCTCCCTCTCCCCGGAGACACCTTCGGCGCGAGCACGGACGAGGGTGCCTGCTCGCCGCCGTACTGCCGGAGCTTGACGATCTTCACCTCGTTGGGGTCGAACTTGGGCGCCATGGCACGCGCGCGCGGAGAGGCGGGCCGAGGGCCGCGAGGGGAGGCCTACCGGGCGGGCTGAGGCGGGACGGTGGCTTGAACCCTGACGGAGGCGAGATGTATGGCGAGACGTATGGCTTTTCACCCAGGGTCCCCCTCCTCCTCCTCCTCCTCCTCCTCCTCCTCCTCCTCCTCCCTCCTCCTCCTCCTCCTCCTCCTCCTCCTCCTCCTCCTCCTCCTCCTCCCCCTCCTCCTCCTCCTCCTCCTCCTCCTCCTCCTCCTCCTCCTCTTCGTCCTCCTCCTCATCCTCCACCTCCTTGCCCCCTTCAACTTCTGGTGGTGGTGGAAAACAAGCCCATCAATGTGTGCACGTGCTGTGTCACGAGAGGCCCAGAGGCCCGACGCCGACAGCAGTGCGAAAACCTCGACCTTAAGAAGAAACCGTTTTGGGGGGATCTGCAATAGCCCAGGTTGTCGGGGGGGGGGAGGCTGGCCGATAACCGAACCTTCGCGCTGTGGGCAGCCACGCAGATGCCCGCGCGCACCAATGCTGCGGCCCCTACAGCTGCTAACGATGCCACGGCGATGCTACTATTCGTGCTGCGACGACGCGGGCGCCGTCTGGGAATGCCCAAGAATATGTCTGGACAGCTAGCATTGAGAGATATGCTCTAATGAGGTAACATCGGGAATGCCTAAGGAAGGGGAATGAATGCCTGAGGATGTGTGGAAAACTAACATTGTCTAGAAGGATACTGACAGACAGAGACATACAGACAGACAGAACCCGCGTCGAGGCACCTACGAGGGTGCTGCGGGAGGGCACCGGGGCGCCGGTATGGGCTGACCGCTCAAAAATCCAGAACATACGCCTCACGATATATCCCAAAGAGCTACCTGGGCCCCCCACCCCCTCCGGACCTGCTCAACCGAGCGGGTGAGGTTATCCAGGCAAGAGGGGGGGCGAGCCCGATCACCCAGGTAATCGCTGGACATAAACATCCGCCTGAAGAGGAAACCAACCATATGCAGCTGCGAGTACCGCGGGGGAGATGAGACGAAAGAAGGGGGCACGCTAATTCCGCGTGGCGCACGCGATACAGCCTCTTTTCTCGTAGGCAGCGCGCTCTCTCATAGGCAGCGCGCATCAGGGGTCTTCGGTCGAGCTCCCCTTGGGGCCACGAAAAGCTATAGTGGGCGGGGGAGACGCATGCGAGCACCGCCACTGAGGCCTTCGGTGGAGCTCCCTATGGGACCACGACACGCTGCGGTGGGTGGGGGAAATGCATGCGAACACCCGGGCCTCCAATGGAGCACCCTATGGGGCCATGAAAAACTGTATACTGGGTAGAGGAGACTCAATCGAACACCGCCACTGAGGACTTCGGTGGAGCTCAGTATGAGGCCACGAAACGCTGTACTGGGTGCGGAGGGCATGGGCAGGGATGGAAGGAGGGAGGATGCGGGAGGAGGACGCGGGCGCTGTCTCTTCAAAATGAAGACCCATCACCACAAGATGATTCGGAAAATAGCTTCCAACGCTCCAGAGAAGCAGGTTCCGCTGCCTTCTAGCTGCGACGGTCTTGCGCCTCTTCGAGACAATCTACCCCGCGTTCGAAAAAAGAAAAAACAACTCCCTGCACCAACGTTTACCCTGGTTGGAAGAAAACATTGACGGTCAGAGCGCCCACCCGAACCAGGATGGTGGCAAGACAGGCCAGGGGAAGAGCCGACCAGCGCTTCAAAGATGGAGTCCTGAGGCACTGGGCCCCAAAGGGAGGAGACCCTGAACACACCAAGTTCAGCCCGGAGGCCCTCCCCGAAGCTGGAGGGGGATAGGCCCAGAACTCCGAGGCCGTGATGTTTCCACAGCGTCGACCCCCAGAGATCTAGAACCCCTTCCCCGGGACTGGTTCTTCGCCCAGGGCCGCTTGTTGACGGTCTTGGGGCCTGGCAAGGGCCCCCGGAATCCCAAAGTAGCCGAAAACCTCCGCTTCGTCCAGGACCGCTTTTTGACGGTCCTGGGGCCTGGCAAGGGCCCCCAGAAGCCAAGAGTAGCCGAAAACCTCCCGTCGTGATTTGCCCACGCGAGAAGAAGTGGGTGTGTGTGGGGGGGGGGGGGGGGGGGGTTTTCGAGTCGTGCCTCGGGCCTCTGGCGGCCGTCCGGGACGATCCTGGCACCCCTGGGCAGATCGCCTCCCTCGAGACGCAGCTGCTTGAGAGCATCCCGAGGCGCGAGAGAGCGTGATCCACCGCCGTTTTACTGTGGAAAAGTCCCCGCCCTCTTCCTCCGGAACCCGGGGGTCCCCCCCCCCCTCCGAAAATCTCCCCCCCCCTGCTGGAAACCCCCCTCCCCCCCCCCTTCCCCCGGCAAAACCCCCCCCCTCCCCTAACACCCCCCCCTCCCCTCCAGAAAACCGGGGGGGTCACTACCTGTTCGATCCCCCCCCCTCGAAAACAGGGGGGTCACTACCGCTTCGAACCCCCAACCCCACCCCCCCGCAGAACCCAAAGGAAGGTCCTACCGGTTCGAATCCCCCCACCCCCCCCCGAAAACCGGGGGCGGGTCCACTATCGGTTCGAACCCCCCCCCCCCCCCAACCTCGAAAACCGAGGGAGTCACTACCAGTTCGAACCCCCCCCCCTCCCCCCTCGAAAACCGTGGGGGTCACTACCGGTTCGACCCCCCCCCCTCCTCGAAAACCCGGGGGGGGGGGTCACTACCGGTTCGAAACCCCTCCCCCCACCCCTCACCGCCATCAAACGACTCCCGGTCCCCACAACCGTCCGCACCACATCCCCCACTGCTGTTCCCAGCACCACCGTCCTCACCACCTCTGTCCCCACTGGTTCCACCACCGTCCCTACTGTCCCCACCAGTGCCCCCTCCACTGTCGCACTGTCCCCGCTGTCCCCACCACTTTTCCCACCACGGTTCCACTCCCCCCACTTTCTCCACGGCCCCAACCACTGCCCGACTATCCCCACTGTCCCCACTGTCCCACTGTCTCCTCCGCTGTCCCGCTGAGCTTTCCCACTGTTCCCACCGCTGTCCCCACTGTCCCCACCACTGCCCCCTCCGATGCTGGCACCACCCGATCGGTTGCCTCCTCGGCTCACCTCGATCGGCCGAGGCGCGCCGACGGCGCCGAAGAAGGCCCCTGGCAGGTCGGAGTTCGCCAGGTCGAGCGCGGGCAGGAGCGAGGACAGTGCCTCCGCCGAGTCCACGCCCGGGTCCAGCGAGCGGTCGCTCCAGAGGCCGAGCAGGCCGCCGGGGCCGCTGAGGCCGCGCAGCGCGGCGCGCAGCTCGAAGAGGGCCTGGGCCGTCACCGCGGGGTTGTACTGCAGGTAGAGGCCGCAGCCAAGGCCCCTCACGCGGTCGGTGAGCCCCCTCCTCTCGAGGAAGTCGGGCAGAGACTCGGCGGAGTAGTCGAAGGTGGTCTCCTGAGGAGGGACGCCAAGCAGGGAGGGGCCGGTTCAGAGCTCAGGGGGGAAGCCTCGAGCCGGAATCGACGACAGCTGGCCGATGGATCGGGGATAGGCCCCCGATGGCGGGAACCGCACACCCCGGGGAGGGGCGGGGCATAGTGAGGCGGTTGGGGGGCCAATGCATCCACCCTGAGTCCATCCCACCCCCAACGTCGCCCCTTGCTTTAGTGTCCACCGAAGGCTGTCGGCGAGGCGCAGCCGCTGCAAGGCACCTCGAGCCTTGAAGGCCGCCGAGGATCGACGAAACCGCCCCAAAAAAAACTCGACCTTGGACCCTCGAACCCCACGAGCCCATCTGCGGAAACCAAAACGTACCGATGCCGCTACTCCCCAGACCTCTCCCGAGGTGCGTTCTGGTCAGAATCTCGAGGGGAATCCAGCCGTGGCGACGAGGGCCTCCCGGGAGACCCAAAACGGCGAAATCGAGGCAGGGGTGGCGGTATCGTTACCTTTTCCTCGTCTGGCTATCCACCCCCTGACGATGCCTCCCCAAGTCTCCCCCTCGTCCAGGCCGCCCTCGCCGTAGGGCACCCGGGGGTTGTTCACGATCCAGACCAAGCGAGTACCCGAGGCCGGCCCGAGTGCCGCGGCCGCGACCTCGAGGGCCTCCAGCGAGAAGCTCAGCACGAAGCCCACCGCCGCCGACAGCTCGGGCCTCACGAGCGGGCAACGCACCCGCAGCCACGCCCTCGCGGCCTGAGCGCGAACGCCGCGGATATGCGGTCGCTCGGATGCCTTCCGCGCGGGGCGTCTGCGAACAAAACGCCCCATGGTCAGAGGGTCACGGCCCGAGGGCCCGGCCCGCGAGGCCGCGGATGAGGATATGTCTTCCCCCCGCGAGGGCCGCTCGGCCAGGCACGCCGCCAGCGGCAGCGCGCAGCCAGAGCTCTTGAGCTCGATCGCCAGGCGCGTGCCCGTAGGCAGCAGGTCCCGCAGCACAGTCGGGAGCAACACCGGCGCGCAGCCCGCGGCCAGCCGCAGGCGCTCCAGCTCCGCCCAGCGCAGCTCCGCGATCGGCCTGGTGGCCAGGTCCTGCAGGAGGCTTCAAAAGCCGCGTGGTAACAGACCGCGCGGTGGCCGCCTCTCCGTCACCGCACGGTTCGGGGGACCCTGGAGGCCCCAGGCGCCCGAGGCATCCTGGGAGAACGCCACGGGTCCCAAAACCGTGCGGTGACCCCGAGTCCCCACTGGCTCACGCCTCACCACAAGGTGTGGTCACCACACCGCTTGGGGGTCCCCCCGATCCTGGCACGGGTCCTCGGCAACGGCCCGGAAGCTGAAGTCGTGGTTCACAGAGGGGCGAAAAGAGTCACGGGCATAAGCTGGCTTGAAGATCTGTGCGGGTGTCTCGGGTCGGCGCTGGAGCCCGAGCCCCCCTCCATGACGCGCGGAGCGCGCCAGGGGCGGCGCCGGAGGCGCCGCCGGGGGATCCCAGCGCAGGCCCAAGAGCTTCGCGCGAAACTCCGCGGAGGTTTATGCTCATGCCAGTTCTTCTCCTCCGAGCTCAGCACCAGCTGCCCGTCCTGAGGAAACCGAAAGATACCTATACCGCTGCTGCCCAAGCCTCTCCCAGGCGCGTTCTGACTACAGCTTCGAGGCGAATCAAGACGCAGCGACGAGGGCAGGGAACCCCAGGAGGCCGAAAAAGGCAAAACGAAATAATGGTAGCGATATCGGTACCGTCTTCCTCCTCTGCCCGTCCCGGGTCGCCCACACGTCGCACTCTGCGTAGGCGACGCCTACGGCGGCAGCGTCCACGTACGCCTGGCGCGTGACCTCCTCCTCCGCCTCACCCTCCTCCGCCTCCTCCTCCTCCTCCTCCTCTTCCTCCTCCTCCTCCTCCTCCTCCTCCTCCTCCTCCTCCTCCTCCTCCTCCTCCTCCCCCCCCTCCTCCTCCTCCTCCTCCTCCTCCTCCTCCTCCTCCTCCCCTCCTCCCCTCCTCCTCCTCCTCCTCCTCCTCCTCCTCCTCCTCCTCCTCCTCCTCCTCCTCCTCCTCCTCCTCCTCCTCCTCCTCCTCCTCCTCCTCCTCCTCCTCCTCCTCCTCCTCCTCCTCCTCCTCCTCCTCCTCCTCCTCCTCCTCCTCCTCCTCCTCCTCCTCCTCCTCTTCCTTCTCCTCCCGTCGGAGAAAATCGTGCGATTCTGCATGTAAATGAGGACTGTCCTTCGGTGGTGAAGAGCTCCTTGCAATCTCTCAACATGTCTTCCCTACGTGCCCGAGGACCCGCGAGGCTCGTTCCGGCAGAGAGCACCGCAGTAAGAAAAGGCACGGCTCAATGAATGACCGTAAGCAGAGGCTTACCGAACAGGGCCACTCTGCCTCCAAAAGTTGGTGGTGTGTTTAAGTGTGCTCGCTGTTTGTGCAGGCCGCCCGCCGTCACAGGAGGAGGAGGAGGAGGAGGAGGAGGGGTTAGGAGGAGAGGAGGGGGAGGATGAGGAGGACGAGGAGGAGGAGGAGGCGATGTCTAAGGAGAGCTTGCCAGTTTCTGGCCTCTTCGGTGCCCTCGGCCGCTCGTGCCTGGGTCCTCTGAGGCGGCTGGGTTGGGCTCCTCGTCGGCTGCGGGCCCGAACCTGGAGAATCCGAGCGAGCATCCATGTTTTGGTCGACGGCATTCAGCGCACTGTCTGGCTGAATTCGAATGCGAGTTGTTTTCGTCGAGAGTGTGCGAAGTCTGCGGTCAGCCATGCACAGAAGCTGACCCGACTGACCCAACCTTGCCTTCCCGAGCCGTCTGCGACTGGCAGCCGCGACCTCGACAGACTGTCGGAAGGTTAGCCCCCGAAATACGGCATGACCTTCCCAACCCCAGAACTGTCTGCTGCCAGGCCGAGCTTGCGCTCGTTCTCCCCTGTTTGCTGGAATCGCTGGAATCCTCCTCCGCCTCATCGGCCTCCTCCTCCTCCTCCTCCTCCTCATCCTCCTCCGCCTCCTTCTCCTCTATCCCCCCTCCTCCTCCATCCCTCCTCCTTGTGAGAAACGCCTCCCTGTCGCACCCGGGGACATGTCGGTAGGCAAAGCCCTGGCGTCTGCCCTAAGGCTTCCTCGTCGTGTGCGAGCCGAAAGCATGAAAGTTTGCGCAACAGCTTACCGGATGGAGAGCGGGCCGTTTTCAAAATGTGGTTCTCGCCTGAGCGCCGCGCACACTCGTCTTAGAATGTGGTTCTCGCCTGAGCGCCGCGCACACTCGTCTTAAAATACTGCAACAGTTTCACGGAACGATGGCGGCGCCCTGTCAAGATGCCGCTCCCGCCTTGGCGCTGCGCACATCCATGTCACAAGGTTGCAACGGCTTCGCGGCTGGAGGGCGGGCCGTTTGAGACATGTGGCTCTCGCCTGGGCGCCGCGCACACTCGTCTTCGAAGTTTGCAACAGCTTCACGGATGGAGGGCAGGTCGTCTTCAAAATGTGGCTCTCGCCTCATCGCTGCGCACATCCGTCCTAAAGTTTGCAACCGTCTCACGGATGGAAGGCGGGCCGTTTCCAGAATGTGGTTCTCGCCTTAGCGCCACGCACACTCGCACTATGAGTTCGCAGCAGTGTAACGGATGGAGTGCGGTTAGTTCTCAATATGTGGCTCTCGCCTCAGCGCCGTGCACATCCGTCTCAAAAAAATGCAACAGCTTCACGGATGGAGGGCGGGTCGTTTTCAAAATGTGGCTCTCGCCGTGGCACCGACCACATTCGCCTTACAAGATTGCAACAGTTTCACGGATGGAGGGCGGCTCCATTTCAAGATGTGGCTTTCGCCTTGGCACCGCCAAAAATGTGGCCCTCGCATCGGCACCGCCTACAATCGTCTTACAAGAGTACAACCGCTTCAAGGACTTAGGGTGGTTCCTTTTCGCTCGTCGTAATTGCTTGGGACAGTTTCACGGATGGAGGGCGAATCATTTTCAAAATGAGGCTCTCGCCCTGGCACCGCGCACATTCGCATCAATGTGGTCAAAATCTTACAGACTGTGTCCTGGCACACTTTAGGATTGCCAGGAAGCAACAGTCACGTTGACCCGCGGCGCTGAACCCAGGAAGGTTATCAGGCGGTTATCGTCTACGCGTCTTGGTTTGTCACTGGGGAGATCAGACTTCCGCTAAGAGAGCATCACCAGCACGCTGGACCAGGGCGACAGCGGCCCTGCTGGGGCTTCTCGGGGGCTCGGGCTGTCCGCGGGCCGCCTGCAGGCCTGCTCTGGCGCGCTGGAACGTCGGTGCAGGACCTCGGTAGGCGTCTGGCACGGGAAGCGGCCGAATCCGATGCCGAGGATCATTCCGAGGCCTCCGACAGCGAGGAGGCGCGAACTCAAAGACTGGCTGTAGGCCACTGACACACCATACCTCCTCCTCCTCCTCCTCCTCCTCCTCCTCCTCCTCCTCCTCCCCCTCCCCTCCCCCTCCCCCTCCCCTCCTCCTCCTCCTCCTCCTCCTCCTCCCTCCTCCTCCTCCTCCTCCTCCTCCTCCTCCTCCTCCTCCTCCTCCTCCTCCTCCTCCTCCTCCTCCTCCTCCTCCTCCTCCTCCTCCTCCTCCTCCTCCTCCTCCTCCTCCTACTATGTACGCCTGGCGCGTGTTCTCCAAAGGGCGGCCGGCGGCCGCGCCGCGGTCGCGGTGCCAGCCTCGGTGCGCCACGAGCTTCCGCCGCAGCGCGGGGCGGAGCGCCAGCTGGGCCCTCGCCGCGTCCAGGTCAGGAGTGATCACGGGTCAGCTGCGCGCGAAAGTGGCCCTTCTGAGAACGGTGCCCATGGTGAGCGTTCTCCTAATCGGCGCTTCGGCAATGGGCAGAAGGGGGGGGGAGGTGGGGTCTCGCTCTGGACCTCTGCTCAGTGCGACTGCTTGCAACAGTGCGTCCGTTATGGGGGAGGCTGCACCTGCTCGGAACAGGCGCCCAAAAACAGCCAAGATCTGCCCCATGGGGGAGGAGGGCGGGGTGCGAGGGCCCGCGCCGATCGGCAGAACAGTGCATAAAAAACGATCCCATGAACCTGTCTGGACTCCTCCCGGGCCCCGCTCCAGCGCGGCACCTCGCGCAGCTTCGTCGGCTCCGAGGGCCGAAAAAGCAGGTCTTGCCACCTGGACCCAAAACTGCACGGTTTCCCCCGGGGCCGCAGGCGACCCGAGGAGGGGGAGGAGGAGGAGGAGGAGGAGCAGGAGGCGGAGGAGGGGGAGGAGGAGGAGGAGGAGGAGGAGGAGGAGGAGTCTTGCCAGCTGGACCCGACGCGGTCGCCTACTTCGCAACCCGCGGTGGCGGCCTGCGTGCTCGGGCACGTCCTCCCGCGCCCCTGCGGAAGTCCAGGCACCAGAGCAGAGGTCGCTCCGGCGAGGGGCCGCGCGGCCTTCGGGCCCTGCCTCGAGCTCTCGCCGCGGCCGCTCGGGACGGTCCTGGTGAAGGGGCCCCAGGACACACGAATAAATACACTATGCCCCATATTTTCCTATATTTTCTGGGTTTTTGTCTTCCCGCCCAATTCCCATATGTTCCTATATTTTCTGGGGGGTCGACGATGAATTGTGTCTGTGTCTTTCTTCCCCTCCTGACCCGGCGCCCCCGGCACGAGCTCGGCGAGGCGCGGCCGCTCTTGAGAGGCCTCCTGAGGCTGGAGAGCCGCCAAGAGGCGACAGCCTCGGGGATCTTCTGACCCGGGTCAATCCAAGCCCGGGTCAATCAGGCCTGCAAAATCCTGCAAGATCCTGCACCCAAACCCGGGTCAATGCGAAGGATCCTGCAGGATCCTGCAGGATCCTGCACCCAGACCCGGGTCAATGGGAGCCTGGCCCTGCAGGATCCTGCAAGATCCCGCGCTCTGGCTGACCCCCGTTTGCATTGACCCCCGTCTCGAGGCTCCCGACAGCCGAGAACCGAAAGCCGCCGGGCGAAGGCTCGAACTTCTGCGGGGCCGCTCTGGCGAAGGGCCCCTCTCGCGGGCCGCCGGACACGGGCTCCGGAGGGGGCGGCCGCCGCCCCGCCTGGGAGGCCCGGCGTGGGTGCGGAGAGAAAGGGGTACCTCCTCCTCCTCCTCCTCCTCCTCCTCCTCCTCCTCCTCCTCCTCCTCCTCCTCCTCCACACTTGCACAATATGAACACTACTCTCCTCTCTCCCCTGGTGGCGTCCGGGATGTACTCGGCCCCCCGCCGCGCACTGGTTATTTTTACACAGGATCCCCGGGAGTTGGGTTTTCGCGCTTGGGATTTGTTCAAAAATGCTGTTCTCGCTGGAGCGCTGGCCTCATTTTCGGGCTACCGCTCGTTCCGAATCGTGCTCCCGCTTCAGCGCTGGCCTCATTTCCGCGCTTCCGCTCATTCCGAATCGTCGTGCTCCCGCTGCAGCGCTGGCGTCATTAATTCCAGCGCCATGCCACGGCATGGTTTTAGGTCCTTCCAAATAGGCCCCAAAATTTAGAGAATGGCCTCCCGAAAAAACCATCGGAAGTGATTACACATTCGGCGTCGATTCCTCGATTTGGGGGGCCGCAGAACCCCCCCATTTGGGGCGACGCCGCGTCATGCTATGTCATGCTACGCGTTGATCTTCAAGACCATGCTGTGCCATGTAATGCTATGCCATGTTCCGGCATCCGACTATGCGAATAGAGGGGAGATCCACGCCATGGTAAGGGATGGGAGGGAGGGGTAGGACGTCAGATATGACGCGAGCACACCTAGCGTGTCCTGCTCCTCCTCCTCCTCCTCCTCCTCCTCCGCCTCCTCCTCCTCCTTCTCCTCCTCCTCATGCCAAACAGCAAGTGTTGTCCAACACCGACAGCGGCCGCTGTTGGGC
Source organism: Prorocentrum cordatum (assembly GCA_963575745.1). NCBI lineage: Eukaryota > Dinophyceae > Prorocentrales > Prorocentraceae > Prorocentrum > Prorocentrum cordatum. Next base: position 67,238 of record CAUYUJ010000839.1, read on the forward strand.
AGGCGGCCCTGTCTCGAATGGACAACGGCCGCGGCGGCGCCGACAACGAGTCCTCTTCAAAATGGACAAGAACTGCTGTCGGTCTTCGTGCCGCGCGTTCTGTGTCGTGCCGACCCCAGCGTTGGCTCCTGACAACGCGGGGATCGCTCAACCTTGAAAGATCGGCCGTTTCCGAAACGTCAGATCGGTCAACATCGACCAATTCTGAATCAGCGGCGGTGTCCAACACTGAACGCCAACGGCGGGGTCGCCACTGGTCGACACGACGCTAACCTACCTTACGGAAAGAATGGGTACGATGCCAAACGACAAATGCTGTGGAAAAAAACGACAGCGGCCGCTGCTGGGCAGGCGGCCCTGTCTCGAATGGACAGTGCCCGCAGCGAGGCCGATAGCGAGTCGTGCTCCGAACGGACAGGAGCTGCTGCCGGTCTTCGTCAGAGCGAGGGGACAAGCAGTCGCCCGTCTGTCTGTGGGGGCGCGGCTGCAGTGGGACTCCGAGGCCCAGACTCTTGTGGTCTGCTGTCTGCTGCTGCTGTTGTTTGTGATGCTGTTGTTGTTGGTGTTGTTGTTGTTGTGTTGTTGTGTTGTTGTTGCTGTAGTTGTTGCTGATGTTGTTGTTGTTGCTGCTGCTGCTGTTGTTGTTGCTGCTGCTGTTCTTGTTGTTGTTGCTGCTGCTGCTGTTGTTGTTGTTGTGATCGGTTGCTGTTGTTGTTGTTGCTGCTGTTGTTGTTGTCGTAGTCCTCGCCCGCGACCCCCTGCGACCCTCCCGCGACCCACCCTGCGACCCACCCCTCGACCCACCTGCGACCCTCCCCGCGGCCCGCCCCCTCACTCGCATCCGCAACTGAGGGCGGGGGGCTACATAAACTCTCTGAGGTCCGCGCGGATGTCTTGGATCGGCGCTGGGACCCTTCTGCCTGGCGCGCGGAGGGCGCCAGGTGCGGCGCCGGAGGCGCCGCCAGGGGGGCGCCGGAGGCGCATCGCCGCTGCATCGGCGATGCGGCGCGATCCTCCGACCCCATCGACTCCGACCCCATCTAGGAGGCCTAGATGAGCACCGTTCATCCGACCCCTATCCCTGACGGCATGACATGGGCCCCGCTGGCCGATTTACATGTACCCCCCGCCCAGGACACCGATGCTCGAGCTACCGGTCTTCGTACCCCTTCTCGGCGGCGCGCACAAGGGGACAGGGGGAGGGGGAAAGGCTGACTACAAGGAGGCTGCCTCTTAGAAGGCGCGTATATATATATATATACACATCTACATATATACATATATATATATGTATATATATACATATATATATATATATATATATATGAGAGAGAGAGGCCCACGCCTTCTAAGCAGCAGGACGCCTTCCCCCCTCCCCGTCGAGGTCGCCTTCTGAGATCGTCCGCCGTCGCCGTCGTCGCCGTCGTCGCCGCCGCCGTCGCCGTGGCTGACCTCCTCTCCGCGCCGACGCGCCGCGCGCTCCGCCCAGGACGCCGCTGCTCGGTCGCAGCGACCGGCCGCGCGCCCGGCGCAGGCCGCCCGGCGCCCCCGGGCGGCTTGGGCGTGGCTTAATGGGGGGGTCACAAATGGGGGGGGGGCCAGAAAAGGCCCCCTTTCGTGCCCCTTTCGGGCCCCTCCGGAGCCCCAGGGGGCTCGTTTCGGTACCGTTTGGGTGCCTTTTCGGACCACGCTCGCCGCCCCCCCATGTATGGCCCGCGGCGGCTGCCAGGCTCCCCCCCGGCAGGCTGCGGGGGCGCAGCGCCGGCAGCGCCAGGCAGGCGGCGACCGCGGCCGCGGCGCGGCGCGGCCCGAGGGGCATATCGGGGGGAGCGGCCTGGGCCAGGACGGCTGCGGAGCAGGGCCGGGAGCCGCAGAGGGCAGGGGGAGCAGGACCGGGAGCAGGAGCAGGAGGAGGAGATGGGAGGAGGAGGAGGAGGAGGAGGAGGAGGAGGAGGATGGGAGGAGGAGGAGGAGGAGGAGGAGGAGGCACACCTGCACGTCCGGGCGCGCCGAAAAGGAAGGACAGGAGAGGAGGGACTCCTGAGACTCGTTGCTCAGGGCGTAGCGTGGAGGAGCATGCAGGAGCAGGAGAAGCAGGACAAGGAGCAGGAGGAGCGAGAGAAGCAGGTGCGGGAGGAGCAGGTGCGGGAGGAGCAGGCGCTGGAGGAGCAGGTGCGGCTCCTCCTCCTCCTCCTCCCTCCTCCTCCTCCTCCTCCTCCTCCTCCTCCTCCTCCTCCTCCTCCTCCTCCTCCTCCTCCCCCTCCCTCCCTCCCTCCCTCCCTCCCCCTCCCTCCCTCCCTCCTTCCCTCCCTTCCTCCCTCCTCCTCCTCCTCCTCATCCCTCCCTCCTCGGCTCCTGCTCCTGCTCCTGCTCCTGCTCCTGCTCCTCCTCCATTCCTTTTGCTTAGAATCACCTTCTCACTGTCGCACCCCTGGGCCAGTCGAAAGGGCGGGCCGGGCGTTTCGCCTGAGACTTCCTCACCATTGATGACCCTGAGGCTTGAAAACCAGCAACAGCTTCACAGATGGAGTGCGCGTCTCGCCTGAGCGCCGCGCACATTCGTTTGTAAAAAAGCAACAGTTTCACGGATTGAGGGCGGCTCGTTTCCAAAATGTGGTTATCGCCTCAGCGCCCGGCACAGTCGTTAAAAATACCAGAATATCATGTATTGAGGGCGGCTTGTTTTCAAAATGTGCACAATCCTTCTTAAACAATGCAAGAGTTTCACGGGTGTCCATGGTCAATGTACCAGGAACGGCGTGCAGGAAAGATTTTGGACTATGAGGGTGCAACAATTATGTTGATTCGCGGTGTTGAAGTCCCAAGAAGGGCGTTCTGGCACGATTCAGGATCGCCAAGATGCAACAGTCAGGTGAATTCGCGGGGGCTGGAGTCCCCAGAAAGATGGTTTGGCATGCTTCAGGGTCTTCAGACGGTTGACTTCGACGAGGCAATTCCCTCAGTGGAGATGAACCCTTGTAGGTGCCCATGAAGAGGGAACTTGGAGGGGAGGGAGGGTGTACTCCAACATCGTTGATGACCCTTGGGCTTACACTGGTGATCCTCCCCCTCCTCCTCCTGCGGGATGGCGAGGGGAGTAGGAGGAGAAGAGGAGGAGGAGGAGGGAGGAGGAGGAGGAGGAGGAGGAGGAGGGAGGAGGAGGAGGAGGAGGAGGAGGAGGAGGGCCCCGCCCTGTGCGCGGCGCCGGAGACAGGGCTCCACCGAGCAGCAGCGGTGTCGACGCGCTGGCGCCCAGGATCGGCCAGCCGGAGGCGGGGCACCCTGCGAGATGCTTTAGGAATCATGGGTCAAGAAATTCATAGTCTCAGAATTTGAAATAAAACCAAGAATTGGGCGCCCGAGTTATCCGGGATAACTCGGGTCCGGGGTAACTCGGGTTTGGATTCCCGAAAAAGGAACCCGAGTTATCCCTGACCCGAGTTACCCCTGATGATTCGGGGCTCTTGGACGCCCGATTCATCCGGGGTAACTCGGGTCCGGGATAACTCGGGTTTGGATTCCCGAAAAGCGAACCCGAGTTATCCCTGACCCGAGTTACCCCTGATGATTCGGGGCTCTGAAAGAATGTCTATTCAAATGTTAGGATTTACATTGAAACATTAAGAAGAATCGAGACTCTGGCCGAAAACTTGGGTTTTCTTAAGCATCGCCTAGAGTGGAGGCATCCGAAGCCGAGGGAGGTCGCGAGCACCAAGAGAGCCCCGGGAGCAAGCTCGAAGGGGGAAAGAGATTTGTTGTCAGCGCAACAGACCTGCAGGGAAAAGATGTACGCATCAAGTCATCCAGACAGACCTGTGAGCTGTGGAAGAGGCAAGACGCGCACGTCTACGAGCAGAACGACCGCGCTAGAGCATTGTAGTAAGGCCCCGGCGTGCGCCAAGAGAGTGTAGTGCTTGTTTTTCCTGCCAGCGGGGCCTGCTCGGGACACAGGGAGAGACGAGGGGAGGAGGGTAAGAGACGGAACGCGGAAGGACATACCAGTACTATGCGCCCCTCTTGGAGGTACGCGCACGAATCGAGCAATAGTACGAGCATATTGTAGCACATCGCTGCCCAGGCAGTGTGTCCACGAAGCGCCCGCCCCCGAGCCTATGCTGTGCAGTCTCTGAGCGGGCGGGCTGCCCCTGGGGGGGCGACGCACACACAGTGCGAGGGTATGCGGGTGATGCCGACGAGAAGCTGAAAGCATCGAATCCCACAAAGCACACAGCACACACAGCACACACACACACACACACACACACACACACACACACACGCAGGCAAGACAGAGCGTCGCCGTCCCTCCTGCCCCCCTCCCTCATCCCTCCCTCACATCCCTCCATCACCCTGCTCTCGAAGTGCCCGACGTCGTGTTTGGCCCACAGCATGGGCGCCCGGAGGTCCAGAGCCCTGAAAACTGCCAACACCCGTCCGACGTGATGTGCTCTTTTGCACGGCGAGAAGAGGTGGGGGGGTCCCTCCCGCCTCTCTTCTCCCTCCATCCTCTCCTTCCTACGAATACTGCGCGGCTGAGGGCCGCGCGGGACCAGCTCAAGTCGGTGTGACGGCCAAAAGGTGAAGTGCCTCGACCGCGCAGGCCACGCAGCACGTGCAGTCTGCTAGGGCGAGCGCTTGGGCCTGGAAGGGCCGCCTTTGCGCCTACAGCATGGGCACTGAACACCGTCTGGGCCAGGGCTGAACCTAAACGGTGCTGTTCGTCTTCGTTTGGTTTTTCGTTCTCCCTCGTTTTTTTTTTTTTTTTTTTTTTTTTTTTTTTTTTTTTTTCGCTGCTGAAACCTGGCTTGGGCACTTCGTGACTTCATTGCGATACGGGCTTTCCAGCCAGATACCGTACCAACGAGAGTACCCCCACAACAATCCTGTGCAAAGGCACCTGGACCCGCTAGAAATAGAAAAGCCGCGACCACAACGTTTTGAAGCGGACGGGCCCGAGACCAAAAAGCTCAAGCGCTGCTGAAACCTGGCTTGGGCACTTCGTGACTTCATTGCGATACGGGCTTTCCAGCCAGATACCGTACCAACGAGAGTACCCCCACAACAATCCTGTGCAAAGGCACCTGGACCCGCTAGAAATAGAAAAGCCGCGACCACAACGTTTTGAAGCGGACGGGCCCGAGACCAAAAAGCTAAAGAAAATCCATACGAGCGTGATCGGCACTCGGCTCGCGCAGCTAATACGTGATTAAAAGGAAGGAGAGGGGGACCGAAGCCCAAGTTAAAGTGTCTGTTGCATCCTCGGCGGATCAGAAAATTAGAAAAGCACGCTTGAACCTCCAAGAGTTTATGTTTATGCCGCTTTTTCTTCCGGGACCCACACAGCACGCACCTGCTCTCGCGGGCGGTCAGATCTCCACCTGGCGGGGACTGTCGTCGCTGATGATTCTCTTTGAGGGGTTACTGCACCTGTGGTCTTCGCGGGCGCCAACGACCTCGCACAGAGCAGCAGAACTACTGACCGACTGTATGAGAACTGAGTGATCGCGTGGCTGTGACGAACCCTTCTCTTGTTCAACCAGTGCCTCTAACTTTCCGATGTAGTCCTCAAAGTATGCAGCTGGGAAGACGCTCTCCTTGTTCTGATTCACTAGATCTATCAAAAGACTATCAATATTCTGCCTGTCTGCATTCAGCAGAGCGATGTACCACAAACCCATGACAGGGTCGACGATGTTGTATTTATCCGCTTCCACTGTGAAGTCCCCTTCGAATACCTTAACGCTTGCTTCGTACCAATGAGGCCGGTCCAGGAGTTGCTCTAAATTGCCACCCTCATAAATGTACATGTCACGGAGTCCTCCGACCGTCATGCGTGCCCACTGCTCCAAGCGGCACCAACCACGCCTCTGATAGGTCGCCGAATTGCACTCCACTAGCTTGTCATGATGCAAGCACGGTGGTGCGACGATGACGAAATACTTGGCGATGGAGGCGTAGACCGCGAGGGAACTGATGGAAAGCGCCTTGAGGTAATCGTTCTCCCTCGTTTTGTCTTCGGTCCACCTCTACAGCCGCAAAGCGAAGCCGAAACGAAAAAACGGCCCACGGCATTGCCAAAACACACCGTTCAGCTCCAGCCCTGGTCTGGCCTGGCGCGTCCCTCGAGGAGAGAGAAAGAGCCGCGCCGGCCCCGCGGCAGCGCGTGCCCCGGCACGATGAGGACGAGCAGCAGCACCATCGCCGGGGGCGGCGAAGGGAGCACGGGCACGGGAACGAAGGAGCCGACGCCCACCGGCGCGGAGAGGTGTCCGGGCCTACAGTGCGGGCGCGGCCGCAAGAAGCCCTCGCAAGAAGCCCAACCCTGAAAACCCGCGCGCGAGGTGCACCCGAGGGGAAGCCCGCAGCACCCTGAGCGCAGCAGCTTTTGCAACGGCCACGGGAAGTCACCGCGCGGCGCGCGGAGCGAAGAAACCCAGGGTACCCTGGCGAGAAGCGGACGGTTTCTTGATGCGCGCCCCCACTGTACTTGAGACCAGGTGAGCGAGTCCGTAGTCTCCAAATACTGCGGCGTATGCTTAGACATGCACTCGAGACATCTATAGGAGAAGGGAGGATCCTTGCAATCAGTGTTGTCGTGAGTTGGTGCGTCGCTGGGTGGGTGTGTTCGTGGCCAGTTGGTGGTGCTGGTGCTGGAGCAACTGGGAAGGGAGAGGACGTTTCTTTTGCCCGGTTTGACTCGAGACGGGCATTGCAGCTGCGCGCCGCCGAGGCTGGGATCCTGGCCCCGAGTGCAGGGACCGAGGCAGGAAGACTGCCTGGCGCTGGGGCACGACGTGGGCCACACCACTCTGCCACCCCGGACACGAGGAGGTCTCCAGGGCCAGGCCTGGGAAGAGGGAAGAGGAGGGGAGGAGGAGGACAAGGAGGGGAGTGAGCGACGGACGAAGAGAGGAAGTGAGCGAGGGAGGGAGGGAGCAAGAGAGGGATCGCGGGAATGAGCGGAAGGAGGGGGGCGGAGGGAGGGGGGCGGGGAGCGGAGGGGAGGGAGGGAGCAGGAGGGAGGAGAGAAGGACGGGGCGGGGAAGGGGCGAGGGAGGGGCGGACGGGAAAGCGTGGATGCAGGGCGGGGGCGCTGTCGACGCCCGCGCCTGCGGCGTGTCCTTCTCGATGCCCGCGCACATCGCCCTCCTCAGGGCCCCGCGCACCTGTAGGGGGGGATGGCAGCGGGAGACGACGAGCGAGGAGCGGGAGGACGGGAAGGAGGGGGAGCAGGAGGAGCAGCGACAGCAGTAGGAGGAGCGAGAGGGGCCGAAGGAGCGGGAGGATGAGGCAAGAGGAGGAGGTACAGCAGCGGGAGAGGCAGGAGGACGCGGAGGAGAGAGCACAGGGCGGAGAAGCACGGATCGTCATCGTCGTCGTCGTCGTCATCGAGCGTCGTCGTCGGTCGTCGGTCGTCGGTCGTCGGTCATCGGTCGTCGACGTCGTCGGTCGTCGTCGGTCGTCGTCGCTCGAGCGCCGTCGTCGTCGTCGTCGTCGCCGCAGCCGCCGCCGTCGCCGTCGTCGTCGCCGCCGCAACCGCCGCCGCCGCCGCCGCCGCCGCCACCGGTCGTCATCGTCGTCGTCGTCGTCGGTCGTCGCCGTCGTCGGTCATCGATCGTCGACGTCGTCGGTCGTCGTCGTCGTCGTCGTCGTCGTCGTCGTCGTCGTCGTCGTCGTCGTCGTCGTCGTCGTCGTCGTCGTCGTCGTCGTCGTCGTCGTCGTCGTCGTCGTCGTCGTCGTCGTCGTCGTCGTCGTCGTCGTCGTCGTCGTCGTCGTCGTCGTCGTCGTCGTCGTCGTCGTCGTCGTCGTCGTCGTCGTCGTCGTCGTCGTCGTCGTCGTCGTCGTCCGTCGGGGCGCGGCGCTGCTGGGCGGAAGGAAGGGGGGGGAGACTGGCGAGAAAAAGGAGGGCAGGGGTGGATGGGGGAGAAGGAAGGGCACGGGCGACCAGAAGGTGATGAGGGTATCCAGTCTCATACCCCTCCTCCTTCCTCTTTCCTTTTTTTCTCCTCCTCCTCCCCCTTCTCCTCCCCCTCCTCCTCACTAGGCCCTTTGAAGCCAGAGGGATACCAGCATCCTTTCCTGGTCGCCTCCACGCGAGGGGGGTGGGAGGGGCGGGGGGGGGAAAGCGGGGCGGAGCGAATCCCAGCGGGCCACGCCGTCGGGCGGAGCCGCCACACGCTGCGGCATTTTTTTTGACGGCCCTCCGCCCAGTATCCCCGCCAGCACCGCCTGAGGGGCGACAGACAGCAGCCAGGCGCTCAACAGCGCAGTGGCGAAAAGATACAACATAAAGTACGAGACAGGGCTGGCGCGCACTCCAAACTGAAGCGAGCCGGAGCCAACCATGAGGAGGGACAGGAGGAAAACGAGGAAAATTAGGAATCACCACACGATTATTGTTATTATACAAACTTGAAGACGCACGAAAGCCACTGTTGTTTCGATCTGCCTCTATTTCGCGGCATTGGTCCCAGATCCGGAACAAAAATGGCCTCGGCTGGCATGTGAGAACCCGCAACGGGTGGTCTTGTGACAACCCTGCGACCCTGAACTGTGAAATCTGTTTTTCGTAGAGTGTTTCGCTGAGAGCGTGGGCTCGAGGTGTGTTCAAAATCCGTTCGTTGAATGTTTCGAAAAATGTGCGCGCGATATTAGGCAAATCCGCATGAGTCGCCGCACGTTGAATATATATATATATATATATATATATATATATATATATATATATATGTATGTACGTACGTATATACATATATGTGTATACATATATATAACATATCTATATATAGATACACGTACAAACATACATACATACAATGATATCCTCTTTGTGTCGGTCATCGAAAGAAATATCGTTTCTAGATTGTACCTAAATTTGGAAGCGCCATCGCGCTGTATAACTCGACTGTCCTACGTTTCGTGCTGTCGGCGTGTGCCCACCAACGCTCCAACGCTTTGAACACGCCGCGCGCAGCTCTGGCCTGGCGGCGGGGGCCGCGTTAAGACAGGCCACAATGAACAACTTGCCGAGCTGGGGCCACGGGTGATGGAGGGGGCCTGGACAATCCCACTGCGCTGTAGATTGACGGCGACCGTCGCGGCCCAGTGCAATTCGAGCCCATACTTCTTTCTTGTGCAAATTACGGCGTCCTGCTACTTGCAACAACTGCGTCGCTTGCGAATAAAATATCGGAGCAAACAAAAAACGCGGCCCACAAACATCTGCGCACATGCCCCCCGCGGGGTGGTCAACGTCAACGAACACGACGTTCTGCACAATAATGACCACATATGGCGACGGAGGGCACCCCTCTGCCACGTCTGACGTTTGTCACCGCCGCCACGAATTACTCGCATCATGCCGCAAGATAATTTGACGATTCCTGGATACCCCGCCATCATGTCCACCATCTGTCCCGGCGCGCCGAACGCCACACTCAGCGAGTGTTCCAATCAACACGTCGCGGCTGATCTGATCGAGCGCGCTCGCCAAATCTACAAAATAAATCGCCATGGGCCCCAGGGCTTTCGACGCGTGCGCCGCGGCAAACACAAATCCAACAATCGCCGCGGCCTCGGCGGCGCTCCGACGCAGGCGAGAAAACCAAACTGCGAGCTCCGCACTCGGCCCTCCGCACAGCCGCGTCGCAATCGCGCTTCGACCATCCACGCCGGGGCGCGGCTGGCGACGGGCAACAGTGACATAGGCCTGCAATTCCCCTGTAAACGAGCACCCCTTCTCACGCAAGCGGGCGGCTACAGCTACTCGCAGCGTCCGGCATGGCCCCCTCATCCCATCGCCGACGGTAGAGAGGCGACAGAGCTCGCATGGCCCGTGGATCTCAGAAGAAAGATTTACACAAATTCTGGACGCACGCCGTCGACGCCCGCAGCTGTCTCCATGGACAGGCTGCGAGGGCAACCGATTTTCGCCAGTTGAAAACGGGGCACACTTCACTGGAAACGTTCTCCCACGTGGATTCGCCCGCCGGCCGCGCTCGCAAGACAGGGAACTGCCCACTGCACTTGTTCGAGATCCTCGGCCGAACTGATTCCGCTACGATCGCCACCCACTACACGCCCACGCCAATCACGAATATGCACTGGCCCATTCGCTTTGACATTGCTTTTGTTTATCAAATTGCGCGCCGCGCTCCATGATCCGCTCGCCAACTGGCCCCCCAACCATTCCTTCTTGTCTTCCTGGACACGCGCCCGAATGCGGCCACTCAGCGACTGCTCGGGGTGCCCCGCGCAGTCACGCTCGCCAAGTAAACCCACAGCGGTAGATGGCGTCCAACTCCTACGCGCCGACATTCGAACGCGCGCGGAGACGCTCGAGGCAGCGCGCGTCGCATCGCCCGCCACGGAAGCAAGCCCATTGAGCGTTGTCGCTGCCCCACTGGGCGCCCCAGTAGCTTCGCAGGACTGCCAGCTGAACTGCGCGTTGATCGCGTTGCCCGACAGATGCCCTTGAAGAACCCAATGATGATTGGCCTACTACGTGTCAATCGCACAGTAAGAAGCCGATGGGAATAACACGACACGTAAACAAAATTATAGACACACAAATATGCACCAAAAACACGAAGCAAACAACAAACAACCAAAAAAAACATGTTTTGAGTGAAACGCCTCGACCTAGTTATTGCGAACGACTGTGAGATCGATGGCGAAATCGATAATGGGATAGATCTCGAAGACGATAACAAGGTCGATTGTGAGACCCATAGCGAAGTCGATTCAATGAGATCGATAGCGAGATCGCGAGACCGCTCGCGCGAGCTATAACCATATTGATAGCGCAATTGATAAGGACATAAAAAATATTGGTAGTGAGATCTCCAGTTGCGATCGCCGCTGCATGGCATTCATGGCTCGGCCACGCCGCAGTCGAATAATCGAACCACGTTTGCTCCACGTCGCCCTCGCATCCAGCGCGCGAGGTGCAGATAGCTAAGGCGGCGAGAACCCACCGCCAACTTTGACTCTCACCCTTGCCAGCCTGTTTGGAATCAGACTGAAACAAAGGACAGCCCCATTCGCCCGCACGGGGGGCGGGGGGGGGGGCGACGGGGAAAGGGGGGGGCGGGGGGGGCGAGGAGAAAGAACTAGAACTGCAGGGGCTGGAAGCGGGGACGGAGAAAGCACTGCGGCGATAAGATGTAGATAGAACGCGGGGCTCTCTTACTCCCCATGCAAGGCGCAGGCACGCGCTGGCGCCGACGTTAAAAATCAGCATGGGCACCCCATTTGAATCGCGATTGCACGGGCGATCGACCAGCCATGGCGGAGAAGAAGGACAGGGGGGGAAAAGAGCCAGAACTGACCACTCCCACGACCTCAGCAGGGGAATCCCGTCGCCGTCTGGGCCAGAAGCGCACGACGCGGCGGGGGGCGAGATCCCGCTCCAGACGGGAAAGTCGCTCGTGCTCTTGGGGGCAGCACTGGAGGAGCTCACGAACGTGGACGACGCGAGTTCACGCGGGCCGCGCCCGCGTATGTCGGCGACTCCTGGCCGCAGAAGATGCGCCCGAAAGCCCGCCCTGAGACCCGGGGCAAGGCGGCGGCCCCGGGGCCGCGCGAGGGGGCGAGGCGGAGATGCGACGACGCCTTCGCCAGGTAGGTCGAAGAAGGCGGCGGATAGAGGATGACCTCGAGGGACGCGCACTCTGCCCGGCGCGATCGCCTGTTTCAGCACATTAAATCCAATACCCAGCTTGGAAAAGCCGTCAACCAAGATGCGCGGGTGCAAACGCAGATGCCTGTACCTCAATTGCGGGGGCCGCTCCGCCCCAGGCCGAGGGCCGCCTCTTCGCTGGGCGCGCCAGGGGGCCCCAGCAGTCTCGGCGCTGCCCGCGGGCGAGGGCCAGATCGGCTCGCCGGCGGCGGCCGCGCGGAGGGCCGCGCCGTCGCGGCGGAGCTCGACCTCCACGCCGGCGCGGCGCGTCTGCTCCTTCCTCTTCATATTATTATTGTGATCAGTATTATTAATAGCATTATTACTTCTATCATTATTAGTATTAGTATTGCTCTTATTCTTCTTATTAATAGTATTCTTCTTCTTTTGAATTTATTAGTATTGGTTGTCTTATTAGTATTATTATTAGTACCTGTAGTAGTAGTAGTAGTCGTAGTAGTAGTCCTAGTATCATGCTTAGTAGTATTATTTTTCTTCTTATTATGCTTATTATTAGTAGTAGTATTAGTAGTATTATTGATGTTCTCATATCCCTATTTAGTAGTATTTTTAAGTATTATTCTTCCTATTATTATTATTATTACCATTATCAGTATTACTCTTCTTCTTAGTATGATGGTTATTCTTCTTTTTCTTATTATTATACTAATTATTATTACTAGTAGCACTAATCGCATGAGAAATCGAATTCTTCGCATTATGACTATTATTAGTGTTGTTCTTATGTTCATTGATATTATGATTAAAACTATTAGTAGTATTAGTAGTATTAATCGTCTTCTTATTCTTATTCTTATTATTGATATTAGTATTAATACTATTCTTATTATTCGTAGTAGTAATCGTAGTAGTAGTAGTAGTAGTAGTAGTCGTAATATTAGTATTAGTACTGTTATTCGTATTATTCGCATGATTGATAGTCTTAGTTTTATTTTTACCAGTTGTATTCTTATAATAGTACTAGTATTAATGTTATTATTCTTAGTATGTTTATTATTATACTTATTCTTACGATTCCTCTCATTATTATTCTTATTATTACTCTTGGGCCTGTCGACGTCGGGCGCGCGCGCGGGTCCGTTCTCGCCCTCGCCCATGCTCTTCCCCTTGCCCCTGTTCGACACGTCCGCGGCGTGCCCGCGGGAACCGATGGGCGCCGCGGCCCCCGCCCTTTGGCGCAATGGGCGCGGGGCCGCTGACGGCGCAGCGTGGGCCTCCAGCTCGGGCCGCGAACCGCGTCTTCGCCCTGGGGCAGAGACGGGGGCCTGGGCCGAATCCTAGGCAGTGCGCGCCGCGGGGGGAGGCGCGCGCGGCGCGCGCTCTCCCTGCGGCGCCGGGGGGCGCGACGGCCGCGGCGCCCTGGCTCTAGGAACCCAGCGGGCCGCTCTTGCACGAGGGGCGCGCCGAGCCGACTCGTCGAGTGCCCGGGGGCGGCCCCGCCCGAACCCTAGCCTCTAGCCGAAGTTGCTGAGTGGCCAGATTCGGCGGCACTCTGCCCTCGCTTAGCACAGCCCACGCTTCTCGCGCAGCCCACGGAGCCAACGCTTGGCACTGTCTGGCACTGCACGCGATTGTGGGCAGGCCGATCGACGGGCGCGTCGCCGCACAACGGACGCGAGTCGTTCACCCACCCCGCAGCCCGACGAGCCTCGCAAGCGAACGCGGCGCGCACCTCAGGTTTTGCGACCTGGCCGCTGCACCAGCACCTCTGCGCCATCACATCAGGATTCGAGTCGCTGATGTGCCACTCTTTGATGAACTCGACCACTCCGGAAGCGCTCTCGATGCACGGCTGCTCCGAGGGCCCTGCGCCGAGTGCCATGGGCGGCACCTCGGGGGGCGGGGCTGGCGCGGCTGTCTCGCCGGTCGGCCGCGCGCGCGCACGGGGCGCGGCGGCCGTCGAGCGGCGCCGGCGGGAAGACGGCGGGCAGGACCGAGACCGAGGACCGAGACCGAGCCCGAGCGTGGCCTCGAGAAACAGGCTGGACTGAGGTGATACGCCGCGTGCGCCCTTCCTGCGCTAGCTTGCCCCGCTGTCTCACTGCCCCCGGACCTGGTGGAGGCGTCCTTGGAAGCGCGCCAGCAGGACGGAGCATGGCTGGCGGCGCCTTCGGACTGGCGCTGCCAAGAGGGGCGTTGATGTCGCCGGCGCTCGGCAAGGCCAAGTACCGCGCTGGCCGCGCTTAGACCTGCGCCACCCGGTCGGGGAAACAGTTTTTCGACGAGCGCTGGACATCAGACCCTACGTCAACGCTGGGAGGCGAATGGGCTGCTGAGCTCGCACGATCCCGGCGCGCAGGTCGGGAAAGAGGTCCCACGCGTCAAACCAAGTGAGAAGCACCTGGGCCGCAAGGGCAACGAAGGGCCCGCGGTAACCATGAAAGAGAGAACAGCGGTCAGACACCGACCTGCGGCGCGGCCGGCGACAGCCCGGGCAGCATGACGACGGAGGAGAAGGGAGGAAGGAGAAAGCACGATAGCCTGCTGGCCGCACACGGCACGGGGGGCGCCGCTTGCAGCCGGAGGCCCCGGGAAACCTTGGAGGCCTGGGCATGCTTGCGAATTCGTTGAATCCGCTGGCCACGCAAGTTGGGCTTCCTCTGGCGTGCCTTGATCTTCTTACAATTACAAGCTCGACGCGCACGAACCCCCGCGTCACAACCCGAATCGACCGCCTGGACCGCCAGGGTGGCAGGCATACCAACCCCCCGAAGGCGCGCAACAATGAGCTCTCCGAGCTCGGGGCAGAAAGCGACCACCTTGACTTTGGCCAGACACTGACAGCTTCTGGTGAGAGAGAGATTCAGCGAAGGGCTCTCCGATTCCGTTTAGCTGGCTCTCTACGCTGCAACAGTGCCTTCTCCTCACGGCGTCATCGACCAACGCCCAGCAAAAAAAAATGACGGAACCGAACGCTTGAGGCCACCTGAACGGCCGCCAGAACTGGTCCGAGGAACACCTCGGCTAGCTCAGCACTGCGACCTGTCCCCGCCACTTTAGAACGAGCGGGAAACGCTAAATCCGATGCGCGGGACCTAAAGCAGATGACTTTTGGGGGCGAGAAACATCCGCGCCTCCAACAAGGTGGCCATCGATAGGGGGACCCCTGAGCCACAAGAACTAGCACGACCAACAGCATACTCACGCGGTCGTAAAATTTCTCACAGGGTCGTGAAATTCCTCGAGAACGACATGGAGGGAGGCGGAGGCAAATCCCTGTTGGTGGGGAGACTCATCTAAGATAGCCCTCTGCAAGGCAGCTCGCAAGGACGACAGCCCACGGACGGCGGGCCCCAGAAAACTCCCGAAAGTTCTCGGACCACTGGTCCGCGATGGGGGCCCGAACGCGAGACCAGACTCCCATGGACTTCGGATTTTTTTCTCGGCATAGAACGTTTGGCGCACCCTTTTATAATCGAAGTCTCCGCCACCCCGCGCGGGGCCATGAGTGGTAGCGACAGCACCATAGATAGAGTCAGCGATCGTCATACAGGAGCCTTCTGGCCCGAGACTTTTCCGCGCTCCTGTTGACCCAACGTGAAAGCAACGTCCGTGTCGACACTCCCGTGTCGACACTCCCGCGTGGACTTCGGAAGGACCCAATATGACTCGATCACCGCCGGGCGGTTTTGGAACGGAGGCGCCGACGGGGCGCAGCAGCTGCAGAGGCCACGGGCCGTGAGACTCAGCCGCCTCGGGGACGTCCACGAACTGCTGAAGGCCAGCCTTCGGAGACCTCTGGAATGTCCAGCGGGCTGAGAGCGTCAACGCCACGGGTCTTGCTCCCCGACGTTTTCCCGACAATGGATTGGGCCACGCTGTAATCGAGGGGCGCGATGAAATGCCCCCGAGCGCGGGCCAGAAGATGCTCCATGCACTCCTTGATATCCCCGCGGGTGGCTTGCAGGTCGGCCAAAAAGTCGCGCCTACTCCAAAGCTTAACCTCCATCATCAAAGCCGTGTGTAGAAGAAGAAAAACGACATAAACATAAATTGTTGGCGTTCGGCGCGGAGTTCTTATCCCTGCACTGGACGCGGAGCGCGCGAGGGGCGGCGCCGGAGGCGCCGCCGGGGGCGGCCCAGCGCGGATCCAAGAAATCCGCGCGGACCACCAAAAGGGTTATGCTTATGGCGTGAATTACTATTCGACCAAAGCCGGGTCTCCAGTAGCACCTTGGTGGGTCTCAGACATAGCGATGAACGATGGACGGTTTGTTGCGCCAGCTGCCCCGAACCCACTTCACGAAGGCAGGCACTGGAGGTTGCCAACGCCCTGCCGCACGATCTGGCCACTCCACGGCCAGCTTCCACACCCAACGGCTGAAGGTCGTCAGCGGACCTCGGCGGGCCCACGGCCTGGAGGAGAAGGAGGAGGAGGAAGAGGAGGAAGGAGGATGAGGAGGAGCACGAGGGGGGAAGGGCAGGAAGGGGAGGAGGAGCAGGAAGAAGAAAGGAGGGGGAAAGGAAAACGGGCGGAGAAGGAGAAGGAGGAGGAGGAGGAGGAGAAAGAGGAGGAGAAAGAGGAGGAGGAGGAGGAGGAGGAGGAGGAAGAGGAGGGAGGAGGAGGAGGGGAGGAGGAGAAGGAGTAGAGGGATGCGGAGAGGGCGAGGCGATCCGCATAAGGGGGTGGTCGTCCAACTGCAGCAGTGAGACTAGAATGCCCCTGCGTGAATAGTACGCAGCCAGGACCCAACAGCTTTTCGACATCGCATCGTAGCCAGTGCCTGGGCCTGCGCAAGGGCGGATCACGCGGCCTTCCCTCGACTGCCCCCCTACTCCCGCCTCCACCACAAGCCAACGCGCGGCCCGTTCGCAGGGAGCCCTGCGGCACCAGACAGTAGCCCCCCGACGAAACCAAGGGGCGCGGCGTCGCTGGCACCGCGTCGCCAGTGGCACGTGCGAGCGGGCCTGCGCAAGAAGGAAGGTTCCCTGAGCCCCTCCTTAACTCGCGAGCATTATTCTTCTCTACATCCTGCGGAGAAGAGGACCGAGGACGAGACAACGAAACAAAAGAAGGGAAGACTGGGCGAGAAGGTCTTTACTCTGAGATGCCCTCGCTAGCGCGCGCGGCCCTCCCTTCGAGGTTAATTCAGCATTCTCCTCCGCGCCAAACGCGCTCAATTGAACCCCGGTGCTTTCCCAGTCGGAAAAAAATCCCCACCGGGTAGCAGTTGTGCACTTGTCTCCCATGCTGGAAAGAACTCCAATGCTTTCCCATTCCGAAAAAGCGAATTCCACATCGGGCAAAGTGCGAACTGCGCCGCTGAAGCCAATCGGTGCCGCAATTCATCCGCAGAAAAAAGAATGCCCAATATTGTTCCACATAATAGAACAAATGCCGCCGAAAGTTCGCCCGCTGCGCTTCCGCGCCCGCTCTTCGATGACAGACCCTTCAACAACTGTTTTTTTTTACCACTTGGAGGTCAGAGGTAGCCCCGTTGGGACATGTTGCCGGCCCCCTTGCCTCTCCCCACTCCTTCTCCACCCCCCCGCACCTGCACAATCCCTTTTGCGAAATTCTAGTGTTTCAGTAAATTCTCCAGTGGACATCCCCCCTTCCGCGCACAGTGTGTGCACAACGCACTGGCGAAAGTTTCCTCAGTGGGTCGCTGTCAAACTGAGGAATCCCAGACGCGCTGCGACCTCAGGGTCACAATTGAGGAGGATGGGTTCCGAAGGTCGTCATCGGCAACAGTCGGCGGCCTCTGAACCTCGGGGCATCCATCTTCCCAAACCTCCTTCGCTCTCCGGCGAACAAACGAGTCTCCTGGGACAACGTGTCCAGATAATTAGTTCGGCCTCCATCGTCCCAGATAACCTTCTCGTCCGTCTCACCGCGGGAGCCCATGGTTTTCGAGGTTCATTATCGGCAATAGCCAATGACCCCCGAACCTCGGGGCCTCCATCTTCTCTCGATGTCCCCTGCTTTCGTCTGCGCCGCGGCCACGGGGCTCTCTCATCGCCTCTGGCACTGCAGTGCTTCGACTCGGCGCTTCCCGAGGCGACTCGAGTGCAGCGGCCCCCTTTCAGGGGGGAGCTGATGGCCACGGCCGCCCAGCCTTGCCTCCAGTTTCGTTCGGCGGCGAACAAGCGAATGCGAAGCAAGGCCAATCATATTCCGTCGGCGAGACTGATATTCGAACTCCTGCGACAACGTGTCCACTCTGGAAGATCCGCTAGTAATTGAAACGGGTTTCTCCTGGGCCCGCGCGGGCGAGGGCGCCGAGGGGAGCCGAGGCGGCTCTGCAAACTCCCCCGGCAGCTCTTCCCACTGGGCCCCACAGGACGCAGGGAGAGGAGGGAGCCGAGCAAGCTCTACAAACTCCCCCGCTGCCGTGAGCCCTCTCCTTTCGTCTACCTTGCTGCAGGTCGCCTCGACGTCCGTTCCCTGGACTTGAGCAACCATCGGTTCACACATTGCAATCCTGGCAAGCTGGCATTTCCGCGCGTGGGTGCGGCGGGTACGTTCTCTGCGTCTTTGGCCCGTCTTTTCTTTTTTACAGGTCACACTCCAAGCTTGTCAAAAGTGCCAACATGCGGCACAAGAAAAATCCATCACTGGTTCACGACCCAGCCATCCTGGGAAAAGGTCGCAAAAAGGAACGGTACCGGAAGGGCTGCAGAGATTGTTATGGTTGTTGTTCTCCTTCTACCCCCCTGGCCCTGGCAGAGCAGCCCGCGTGGCTGTCAGAATCCGTAAGTCTGAGCTCCAAACTTGACTAGGAAGGCGGAGAAAGACAAGAAGGAGGAAGAGGAGGGCGAGCGAGGCACCGATCACGGCACATGCGGCGAGGCGAATGTGCCCGCGCCCGTCTGGGCAAGGCGCGCGAGGTCGTAGCCTGTCAGAAATTGCGACTAGCATGCTCGCAAGTCCACTACGATTGCTTCGCTGCTTGCAACCATGTGGTGTCATTGCTGTTATAGTGTCGGTATTGTCGTGGTCTCGTAGTGTCAGTGGTGCCGTGCTGCGTAGCGTTGCCATCGCCCGGCCGCGTCTGTCTCTAGGGCGTCAGATTAAAAAGGAGGAGGAGGAAGAAGAAAGGAAGAAGGAGGCGAAACGACCCATAGGAGGAGAAGGAGCTCCCACCACGTCCATCCACCCACCTCGCCTACCTGCCCGCGCGCCCGCCTTGCCGCCGCAAGAGAGAAGGAGAAGGAGAAGGAGGAGGAGGAGGAGGAGAACGAGGAGGAGGAGGAGGAGGAGGAGGAGGAGAGGGGGGAGGAGGAGGAGGGGAGGAGGAGGAGGAGGAGAGGAGAGGAGGAGGAGGAGGAGAACGAGGAGGAGGAGGAGGAAGAACCTCTCCCACACACCGCGCGCGGGGGCGAACCGCAGCGACGACGCCCGTCTCCGCCGCGGCCCCCAGCTCGGCCCTGCGCACGGCCGCGGTGCCGCCCTGGTGGCGGTGCACCTCCCGGAGTGCCTTCCAGGGGGGTGTTCCTGTTTCTCCTATTCCTCCGCCTTCTCCTCCTCCTCCTCCTCCTCCTCATCATCATCATCATCATCACAATCACCATCACCATCACCATCACCATCACCATCACCAATCATCATCATCATCATCATCATCATCATCATCATCATCATCATCATCATCATCATCATCATCATCATATCATCATCATCATCATCATCATCATCCATCACCATCACCATCACCATCATCATCAACATCAACATCATCACCATCACATCAATCATCATCAGCATCATCATCAATCATCATATCATCATCATCATCATCATCATCATCATCATCATCATCATCATCATCATCATCATCATCATCCCCCTCCCCCTCCCCCTCCTCCTCCTCCTCCTCTTCCTCCTCCTCCTCCTCCTCCTCCTCCTCCTCCTACTCCTCCATTCCTTTTCCTTATAAACAGCTTCTCATTTTCGCACCGCGAGGCCAGTTTTTAAGGCGAGCCGGGCGTTTCGCCTGCGACTTCCTCACCACTTACGCTTCTGAAGCTGAAGAAATGGCAACAGTTTCACAGATGGAGGGCGGGTGGTTTTCAAAATGTGGCTCTCGCCTTAGCGCCGCGCAGATTCAATTTCAACATTTGCAAAAGCTTCACGGATTAAGGGTGGTCGTTTTCAAAATGTGGTTCTTGCCTTAGAGCCGCATACCTTCCTTCTTTAAAAACTTGAAAGGACTTCACGGAGTGAGGGCGGGTCGTTTTCAAGATGTGGCTATCGCCTCAGCGCCGCGCACATTCGTTCTAAAAAATGTGGCGAGGGTTTCACGGATTGAGGGCGGGTGGCTTCAAAATGTGGTTCTCGCCTTAGCGCCGCGCACATTCATTTTAACAAATTGCAAGAGCTTCACGAATTGAGGGCGGGACGTTTTCATAATGTGGTTCTCGCCTTAGCGCCGCGCACATTCATTTTAACAAATTGCAAGAGTTTCACGAATGGAGGGCGGGTCGTTTTCAAAATGTTGCTCTCGCCTTTGCGCCGCGCACATTCGTTTAAACAAAATTCAAGAACTTCACTGGTTGAGAGCGGTCCCTTTTCAAAATGTGGCTCTCGCCTTTGCGCCGCGCACATTCGTTTTAAACGTTTGCAAGAGTTTCACGGAATCGAACGGTCAACGTACCAGATATGGTGTGTTGGAAGGGTTCAGGACGATGCGGGCGCAACAATCATGTTGATTCGCGGTTTTGAAATCCTAAAAATGGCGTTCTGGCACAATTCCAGATCGTCAGGACGCAGAAGTCAAGTCAGGTTGACCTGTGGCCTGGAAATCCCGATAACCTTTTTTTGCATGCGTCAAGGCCTTCAAACGGTTGTCTTCCAACGAGGCAGTTCCCTCAATGGAAATGAACCGGATGGGGGCCTCTGAGGAGGGAGCTTGGAAGGCGGGTTAGTTCCAACATCGTTGGTGGCTCTTGAGTTTACAATGGTCCTCCTCCTCCTCCTCCTCCGCCGCCTGCTCCTCCTCATCATCATCCTGCTCCTCCTCCTCCTCTTCGTTTTCTCCTTGGTGTGCTTACTGGTATTACGTGTCTTCCTCTGATTCGTCTTCGACATATTATTATTAGTCTGTTTATTATTATTATTACTCTTCGTATTAGTATAATTCGTCTTCCAAATCTTCTTATTCAAATTCTTATTCGTAGTAATAGTGTTCTGACCATTAGTATGTAGCATATTTGTATTGGTATCTTAGTCTTGCCATTACTATGATTATCATTATCCTCCTCCTCCGCCTCCTCCTCCTCTTCCTCCTCTTCCTTCCTCCTCGTCCTCGTCCTCATCCTCATACTCCTCCTCCTCCTCCTCCTCCTCCTCCTCCTCATCCTCGGCCCTTCTCAAAATAAGTTCCATGATATCTACTTCTACCAGGGCCTTGAAAGCCCCGAGAGCCCTCATGGGCAGTAACATTGGAACATTGCCCTCCCCCACGGTTAGATCCAAAAGATCTTGGGCCATCCCGAACGGGGTAACCGCAACCCGTACTGCCTTATCGAGTGCAGGTCCGAATTCAAAAAGATCTTGAACCCTTCGAAGTGATCCTAGGCTGCTAAGGGCTCCAACTCCTTCCAGGAAAACTCCAAAGACTCGCACTGCCCCCAATAGGCCCCCCAGAAGATCCCGAGGATGATGAAGACGATGTGGCACTCTGGAGGCTGGAAGGGCCCGCTGTTGACTACAATGATGTTTGTACTTCGACTCGCACTCCAGGTGCTCGCCCTCCGACTCGCAGCCTCCTGTCTCATCATGCGCCGTCGCACCACCGACGAAGACGGACTCCGTCTTGCTGTTGCCTGCTGCCACCGCCGCAGCTCCACGAGCGTCGAGCGGGTCGACTGCGTATGGTCCTGAAGCTCGAAGTGTACAAGAGATGCACGCATGGAGGGCGGGTGGTTTTCACGATGGGGCTCTCGCCTCAGCAGCCCACCCATTCGTATGGTGTAGCACTGAGTATTCTCAACATAGGTGTGTCGCGTTGGCGCCACGACCGTTCGTCGTAAAGCTCGCGACAGCTTCAAAGGAGGGAGCACGAGTCGCCGTCGACGGGAGACTCTCGCCGTAGCGCCGCGCAGAATTCAAAATTCGAATGACGGATGGGGTCGTTCTCAAAAATGGAGCTCTCGCCTCGGCGCCGCGAACAGTCGTCTCAATTGTGTACAACAGAAAAAAAAGATGGCCATCGCTCGGACGTCCACTCCCTGTGTTTTTTTCGGTTTCGCGAGTGTTTTTTCCGCCAGATGGTCGAGGATGCTCCTCGATGGCCCTCGCCGAAGGAAAAATGCACACGTCCGAGCGATGCCAAGAAAAGGGATGGAAGGAGGTTCCGTTTCACCATGGGGTTCTCGCCTTCGCGCCGTGCACATGCATCTGCAAGCCTGCGAAAGCTAGAAAGAGGAAGAGGGGGTCGACTTCAAAAATGGGGCTCTCGCCTGACCTCCACGGACGCTCGCTCGAAAAGCTTGCCAAAACTAGAAGGATGGAGGGCGGTTCCGTTTGAAAATGAGGCCTTCGCATGGCACATCTGAAAGCTCACATTCGAGCAGATGGAACAGCGGCCCGGATAGAGGGCGGCTCGGTTTCAAAACGGGGCCCTCGCTTGAGACTTCCATCAAGTCCATGACCTGCAGAATTAACTTCTGCAACAGTGGAATGGGGGCGGTGAGTACTCAAGTGACAGGGGATCCCGCTGGACACCTCTCTGAACTTCAGTAACGGGGATCCCGCTGGACACCTCGCTGAACTGTATGATCATACCTCTTTGAGCTCCTCAACAGTTCCCTGATAAGATGCAATGCGATTCCTTTTCAAAGCGAAGCTCACACGTGAATGGCAGGCCCAGAGGGTGGTCTTTCGAGGGGGACGCTTCTCGTAGTAAGAAGGACGGCTTGTAGGGACCTATAAGGACGAACTTGAGAACGGCAGGTTGAATTGCAGCATCGTTGATGTAGCTTGGGTTTACTCTTGTCGTCCTCCTCATCCTCGTCCTCCTCCTTCTCCTCCTCCTTGTCCTTCTCCAGCTCATTCTGCATCCCCCCTCAGATTCCTCATGATCATGCTCCTCCCACTCCTCCTCCTCCTCCTCCTCCTCCTCCTCCTCCTCCTCCTCCTCTCCTCCTCCTCCTCCTCCTCCTCCTCCTCCTTCCTCCTCCTCCTCCTCCTCCTCCTCCTCCTCCTCCTCCTCCTCCTCCTCCTCCTCATGTTCCTCCTTCTCCTCCTCCTCCCCCTCCTCCTCCCTCTCCCTCCCGCCTGACCACCGTCCCTCCTTCTCCTCCTGCTCCTCCTCCTCCCAGTCCTACCGCAGGCCGCCTGAACGTGCGGGTCGTCCATCGCGAAGCCCCACTCGGACAGCCAGTGCACCTCGAGGGCACCCCGCTCCCACCGGCTGGCTTTCGTCGAGGGGGCCACCCTTGGCCAACTCGTCCGACACACACACACACACACACACACACACTCACCGCCGACTGACCCCGACCCTACCGAGGTGTTGCTCTCTTCGGCCCCTGGAGGGTCGACGCCCACTCGACCAGCCAGAGCTCGACGAGAGCTCCAAGACAGCGGCACCGATTTCCAATCACACTTCAGTGGGCCACCTTCCGGCTCGGGAGCCGACTCGGCAAAATGGTAGCGAACGTGTTTCACCAGAACCGAATCCTCTTCCAAAATGCTTTCACGTCCTTCTCCTCCTCATCATCCTCGTCTTTGTCGTCGACATGATCGTGCTGTTCCTAACGCTCTCGGGGGTCGGCGGAATGGCGTAAGCCTAGTGAGTAAGACATGTGCCTCATCACCCCCCCTGGACCTACCCTTCCCGTCGCTGGCGACCTGTTGCACTTCACTCGATGGATACGGCGCACAGGGCGCATACAGTCCAGAGCCACAGCATGCAAACAGAGGAGGACGACGACCACCACCACCACGGGGAGGACGAAGCGGAGGACGACGAAGAGGGAGAGGAGGGGGTGACGAGGATGAATGAGGACGGAGGACAAGGACAAGGAGGACAAACACTGGTAACCCCAGGATGCATCAACAATGCTGGTACACGCATGGCCTTCCCATGTTGCCTCCCCATGCATTCCGCTTCACTGCGGGAAACGCCCCTTCGGAAAGACCAGCAGTCTGGCGGCTTGCCATTCTAGCGAGAACCCAAGTTCGAAAAAGGTGTTCCCTCGATCAAGCTGCGTACGTAATCACGTATGGTGGTAGCGAAACACGTCTTGAAAAGAACCGCCCTCCACCGCCGAACCACGCGCGCGCTTCGCGCGCGCGCTCAGGTCCTAGCGTAGGGCAGGGCACTGTCACGACACAATGGGCTCATGCTACGATGCCTCGTGGTGCTGACGCCAGCCTGCGCCACCTGCCCGCGATTGTCGGACCAGCTCGCTCCGAACCTTCGCTTGCCGAATCCTCCAACATGCCTTACATACCTTCCTCGCTAATCATCCAGCCTCTTAGGGGGAAAGATGCAAACTGTGAGTTGGAGGTCCCCCACTTGGATTCCTCTCGTGGACGTCTTGGGCAGTATCAGATTGGGCCGTCGCGAAGACCTCTTGCTGGGCCTCTTGAGGCACTATTGAGGACCTCTTGGGCCGTGTTGGAGCCGCCTTACGGGGCCTCTCGGGCCATCTTGGATGCAGAGAATGCCCGTCAGGAAGAAGGGAGCACGAGAGCGGAGGACGGAGGAGGAGGAGGAGGAGGAGGAGGCGGGCTGTGGTGGGGGCACACGGGCCACATCCAGCTGCAATACCTCCTGCCCCGTCACCTCACCAGACGCATCTATGTGTGTTTCCCCCCTGGCCCACCCCCCACCCCACACCCTCTACGATCCTCATCCTATTCCTCGATCCTGCTACACCTCCTCCTCCTCCTCCTCCTCCTCCTCCTGCTCTTCCTCCTTTCCTCCTCCTCTGTTTCCTCCTCCTCCTCTTCCTCCTCCTCTTCTTCCTCCTCCTCCTCCTCCTCCTCCTCCTGCTCGTCCTCCTCCTCCTCCTCCACCGCCGCTTCCACCTCCTCCTCCTCCTCCTCCCCCCTCCTCATCCTCCTCCTCCTCCTCCTCCCCTCCTCTTCCTCCTCCTCCTCCCCCTCTTCCTCCTCATCCTTCTCCTCCTCTTCGCCATCCTCCTCATCCTCCGCCTCCTCGTCCTCTTCGCCATCCTCCTCCTCCTCCTGCTCCTCCTCCTCCTTCTCCTTATCCTCCTCCGCCTCCTCCCTCCTCCTCCTTCTCCTCCTGCTCCTGCCCCTCCTCCTAATCCTCCTCCTCCTCCTCGTCCTCCGCCTCCTCCTCCTCCTCTTCATCCTCCTCCTCCTCGTCCTCCTCCTCGTCCTCCTCCTCTTCCTCCTCCTCCTCTTCCTCCTCCTCCTCCTCCTCCTCCACTTCCGCTTCCTCCTCCTCCCCTTCCTCCTCCACCTCATCGTATTATTCGTCGCATTCGTAGTAGTAGTCGTCGTAGTACCCTTAGTCATCTTCTTCTGTATTAGTAATATTCTTCTTGTGTACATTATGAATATTATTCCTCGTATTAGTGGTATGGTTTATTCTTAGTATCATTAGTAATACTAGTACTGTTAGTATTGGTATAGTATTGCTATTCGTAGTTTTAACACTTGTAGTAGTGGAAGTAATGTTAGCATTATTAGTAGTATTACTAGTGATAGTACTAGTCGCCGTCTTCTTCGTAATATGCGTATCTGATCCTCCTTCATCTAGTATTAGTACTATGATCCTCTGAACTTAGATTTTGCGTCAGCGGGACGCCGCTAGGCTACACAATGCGACGCAGCCCAGCAACAGGTAACGCAAAGTGCTGAAGAAGGCTCCAACAGGCCCCAAAAGCTTGCTGCATTTAGGCATCGCTAAGTCCAGCAAGTGCACCTGCGTATAAAAAGGCTCGAAGAGGTCCCGCATTTTTCTTCACTTAGGCAGCTCCAAGTGCAGCAAGTGCGTCTGCGTGCCGACTGATACCTAGGAGCGCGATGCATCACACTGGACTTGAGGAATGGGCCTGCCAGGGGGTGATTTTGCAAGTGCGTTCGGGCCCTCACTCCTGGAGTCAACAAGGAAAGCAGTGGCATACGCGCCGCCGCCGCCGCGGCAGCCGCAAATCCATGGCCCTGTCAACCACACCTTCCGTTTCCCGGGGACCGACCCTTAATTCCCCTTGGGCGCCGGGAGATGTTACAATGCAAGCCCAACATGAAACAACATAAGATTGACGCTGCTGGGGTCTTAATGAAGCTTGCTCCGCACGGATATTGTGACCACCACACCGCTTCGCTCTATACAGTCCCAAAACGCGCGGACAGCGCTGCACTGTGCTTTACTCCCCTGCCACTGCTGCCCCACCCGGCAGGGCAAACAAGTCCGGCCCCCCCTCGCGAGGACGAGAGCGGAAAACGAAAGGGGAAAAAATGCGACATGTTTTTTCCACGGATGCTACTATGCTGCCGCAAATGTTATCCCACTTAGTGGGATTGTTAGCCTCGTACGCGCTGTGCCTATCGCGGTGACCCAAGTCAGCGATGCAAGAAACGGGGAGAGGCACTCGGAATGAGCGGGAATATTAACATAGCTGGGAACATCAGATTGCGCGGCATGGAAATTGTGCCCACCGCACCGTTTCGCTTTGTTTTGTCCCAAAACGCGCGGACAGCGATGTACTCAGGTTTACTCCCCTGCCACTGCTGCCCCGCCCGGCAGGGCAGACAAATCCTGCCCCCCGTCGCGAGCACGAGGGCGGAAATGGAAAAGGAGAGAACACGACATGTTGTCACGGCAGCTACTGCATGAGGCCGAAGCTGCTACCCCACTTAATGGGATTGTTAGCGTAGTCCGCGCTATGTGCGGGAGCACGCGCCTGCGAACCTCCTCACGTGCGGGCGCGCAGATGCAGCCTCGACTGAGGACGAGCCGGGCGAGGTCCCCAGCTATGTCTGTTGAGTCGGTCTGGCCGAAACAACTGTACAACGAGCCGCATGCTGATTGGGCATGCGGCGCATAGCCTTCGCCCACGACCGAGCAGAGTTCCAGCGATGCCGGCCCTAGCCTGAACAGGTGCGGCGCTAAGGGTGCCAGGAATCCCGCCGTGAATGTTGAGTCGAGCTGGCCGCAACAACGGACCGCGAGCTAGTTGGGCATGCTGCGCATAGCCTTAGCCGACAATCCTAGCAGAGTTCCTAAGATCCTAAAGAGGGGGAGTGAGAAGGCAGTGGAGCAGGCCAGCTGGGGGTTGGGCGGAGGAGCGGCCAAACGAGGTGGGAAGGGAAGTCGATCGATTGGGGCTGCGATGGATGGGCACAGCACGTGGGAGGGGACGAGGGGTGGAACATGCCGCACTGGATGTGCATGGAGTGAAGAGCAATAGCTTCGGGTCTAAGGCCTAGCCCGACACTCTACTGGCCTGAGTCACCCAGGTGGCGAAACCCCAGCGAACTCAAGGGAGACGCACTTCGGAGATCACGTGTCTCCTTTCAGGCCGCCCGTGCTTCCTCCCCGAATACCCAAACCTGGGGCCATGCACACATTTGGCACGGGGTCAGCAACTGCGAGGAGGAGGACGACGAGAAGGACGAGGACGACCAGGACAACGACGAGGACGAAGGCGGAGAATGACGAAGACGAGGATGACGTCGACGGCGGGCGCTGGCAACTGCGAGGAGGAGGATGACGAGAAGGACGAGGACGAGGACGACCAGGACGACGACGGAGGACGAGGACGGAGGAGGACGACGAAGTGAATGAGGTCGGCGGAGGGCGCCGACAACTGCGAGGAGGAGGAGACGAGAAGGGCGAGGACCAGGACGACGGACGACGACGGATGACGAGGGCGGAGGACGACGAGAAGGACGAGAACAAGGACGACCAGGACGACGACAAAGACGACGAGGACGACGAGGATGACCAAAAGGTTGAGGTCGACGGAGGGCGCCGGCATCTGCGAGGAGGAGGACGACGAGAAGGACGAGGACGAGAACGGTGACCAGGACGACGACTACGACGACGAGGACGAAAAAGAACGACGAGGTTGAGGTCGACGGAGGGCGCTGGCAACTGCGAGGAGGAGGACGACGAGCTGGACGAGGACGAGGACGATCAGGACGACGACGAGGACGAAGAGGAAGCGAGGAGGACGACGAAGAGGTTGAGGTTGACAAGAGGGCGCCAGCAACTGCGAGGAGGACGACCAGAAGGACAAGGACGGGGACGACCAGGACGGGGACAACGACGAGGACGGAGGAGGACGACGAGGACGTTGAGGTCGACGGAAGGTGCCGGCAATTGCGAGGAGGAGAACGACGAAAGGACGAAGGCGACGACGACAACGTCGACGACGACGACGACGAGGGCGACGACGAGGACGAGCCCAACCACCCGGCGAGCGGGGCCTGATCCCGCTCCACCCTCGGGGAGTCGCCTTCCGGGGAGCTGCCTGCCGCGCCGGGCTCGGCGCTCTCTGGGCCCGCTTTCCTTCTCTCTCTCTCTCTCTCTCTCTCTCTCTCTATATATCCCTCCCCCTCTCTCTATCTCTCTCTCGCTTTATGTATCCATCTCTCTCTCTTTCTCTGCATATGCAGATGCACATACATACACAGCGATGCGTACATGCAAACATACAAGCATGCATACATATATATACAGACATACGAACATACATGCATACATATACACATACGTATACAACGACATATACAACTACGTAGACATATGCATGCACATATACCTACACATATATACATGTATATACACCTATGCATAGACGTGCACATATACACATACATACACATATACCCCATATATATATATATATATATATATATATGCACAAATACACATATATATATATATATATATATATATACATATACATACAAACCTAATACATATACATATACATGTACATATACAGATACCTATACATATGCATGCGCATATACATATCTATACACATATACATATACACATGGGTATACATATACATTTATACACGTACATATACCTATACATATGCATAAACATATACATATACATATATATATATACATATACGCGTGTATATACATATACATGTACGCACGTATACGTATACATATACATTTACATATACATCCGCATATGCATATACATATGTGTATGCATATGAATATGCATATGTAAACACATATACATATAAATGTACCTACACATAAACATATACGCATACATATACATATATATATATGTGTATATATGTACAGATACATCCATGTAAAGAATATACGCATCACATACATACGCATGTGTTTATACGCGTACGTATGTATATGCATACGCATTACATCTGCAAATAACTCTACATTTATATACACATACACATATACATGCACATATACATATGCATATACCTATACATATACATATACATATATACAGACAGACAGGCAGGCAGGCAGACAGACAGACATGCATCCATAAATACATACAAACATACATACACTCCAAATTTAGTAATAAAAGGGAGGGGGCAAAAAGCAGGTCTAGACCCCCCCTAGACTAGCCTTGAAAGCGGCCTTTCAGCTCAAATCAGACCCCCTCCAATCAGACGACCACCCTTTCATTGTGAAATCCGAAATACCCCAAACGGTAATTGCCCTTACGCCCTTACGGGTTCATGCTGCTCTTCAAAGGAACTGGGCCAGGGGATCTGCCTGGCGGCTCCGTGGTCGCCGTCGCCACCCCGTCGCCGCCCTGTCGCCGCCCTGTCGCCGCCTAGATTGCACAACGTGCACAACATAGATTGCACCGCCTATAGTGCGCCACATCGATTGCACCACATATTTTGCATTCCCAAGAAAGTGTTGGGATCTACCCGCCCCCCCAGGACTTAACGGGCCGCCCTCGTATTGCAACTTACATACGATTACGCCCCATCGCCCGTCCGAACCAGTCCGGTAACCGTTCCCCCCTTCATCCCCTGCCAAAAAATACTGTGCGCGCACACTCGTTGAACAAAAACCTTAGATGTCTGTAGCCCTTACAGGAAAAAAGGACCAAGTGCACACGCGCGCATTGTCGAGCGCATGCCGAAATCCTTTGAGAAACCTTAGGTCTCGCAGTGATGTCAGAATCGAGTGCCACGAGAACATAAGCAAAAACAGATGGTTTCACACCAAGTATGTTCAATGAAAATTGGGCTCGCGCTCTTGCAAATTAGCCTGGCGAAGGACCCAAACATAAGCGGCTGTGAAGATCGTCTTTGTACGCACCGCATTCGGAGGAGCTCCCTACAGGTTCGTGTCGTGCCGACCCCAGCGTTGGTTTTTGACACCGCAGGGATCGTTCAGCCTTGAACGATCGGCCGCTGCCGCAACGTCCGATCGTTCAGCATCGATCGATTCTGGGTCGCCGGCGGCGTTCAACCTCGAACGCCCGCGCTGGGGTCGCCGCTGGTCGACACGACGCGAACCTGCCGTACAGGGCCGTACCAAGATCAGCTCACGGCAGAGGGACACCGCACCTCTCCTCGACTCGGTGCGCGGCCGCGGACCACCCGAGGTGCGCAGCCTGCGAGGCGGGGGCTATCCATACAGTCGAGTCACATACTCCAGCTTTCGCAAGAAAGGGAGGGGGGTCTCATTTCGGGGGAGGGGGGTCTCTTCCAGGCTATCTTGGAGGGCCTGGGGGGGTCTGGGGACGACGTTTTGGAGGGTTCTCCCACGAGGGGGGGTCTGAAATGGCTCGTCTGGGAGGGTCCAGACCCCATCCCTTTTATTACGAAATCTGGAGTAATAGGCGGGGAGACGTAAGACTCGGGTTCAGGGCAACTCGGGTTGGCCTGACGGGGCCACCAACAAAAATGACGAGACCCAGCCTGAAATTTGCCGCGAACTCCCGCTGCACACATTGCGCCAACTGGACCGTCAACATCCAGGACCAGCCCGTCAAAAAGCGTCGGGAAAGCCGAGTTCCAGCGAACTCGAGTCTTACGGCTCCCCGGAACAAGGATGCGCGGTAAGGATGCAAGGGCCTTGGAGGGCCATGCTTGCGTTTTCGCTCGGGGCTGGCCAGCGAAAGTCGCCACGGATGGGCCGAAGGAGCAAGGATGCATGGGCAGCCTTGGGCAGCTGTCCGTCCTCCCTATGCGCCTTGACTGTAGGCACCGCGTGGGGAGCCGAAGTCCTGGGACCCCAGGGGGGCGGTGGACATGGATAGAATCCCCCTGGGGCCCGAGTATGCCCAGGTGGTGGTCCCCGAAGATCGATCCCCCAGGTGGTGGTTACAGGATCAGTCGACATCGAATCGGGAGATCGGATCGAATCTGAATGTGCGTCGGATCAGGCCGCCTCGGCGCGGAGTCGCAGTCGAATGAGATCGGGCTGGCCGACATCGATATCGAGTCGGATCGTTCGGATGGTTACCCATCGGTCGGAAGAAGTAGGTAGAAACATGAAGTAGGAAGGCGTATAAAGTAGAAAGGGTTCGGGCCCGCCCAGAGCGTAACAAAGCACAGATCGATTATTGAAGCAGGAAGGCACTTGAAGTAGATTGGGTTATGGGTAATTATCCAAAAATATATACTTTCAAAGACAGATGAGCCCTCTGTCTTGGCGGCGCGCAAAAGGGAGTTAGGGGGAGGGGGGAAGGCTTCTTAGAAGAAGGCTGCCTCCGAGAAGGCATGGGCCTTATACCTACAGACAAGGCCCGCGCCTTCTGAGAAGAAAGAGTGCTTCTTAGAAGCCTTCCCCCCTCCCCCTGCCACCCTCTACGCGTGGCCGACTGTGGTTATGGATCAATCCCCGCCTCGAACAAATCGACCGCCGCCGGCGCCGCACCTCGCGCCGCTGCCCCTGCCAGGCGTCGGGGCGGGGAGAGGCAGCCGGGGCGAGGCCGTCCTCCCGGTCCTCCCCGCAGCAGCCCCGCCACGGCGCTGGAGTAGCGCTGCAGGAACTGGGCGGCAGGCGCGGCAGGAGAGGGAGGAGCGGAAAGGGAGCCAAACGTAATCAGCTACCATCCCGCGATTCGCGCCTGCGAGAAACTCGGAGAAGGCGCCGTGGCAGCGTCGTGCGCATGCGCCGCTGGGCATCCGGGTGCGGCTCGCGCGCAAAAAAGCGCGCGGGGGTATGCCTCCTCCAGGAGCAGCAAGAGTTACCAGCCTCGAACGTATCCCTATCCCTAAGATTGACACGCCCCAAGGCCATGACGATCCCAGGGACTCGCCCTCAAAAAATACAAGCGAACCCCTAAGATTGGCAACGTGGTGAGGAGGTGCCCAGCATAGGGATAGGGATACCCCAGATTTCGTAGTAAAGGGAGGGGGGTCTCATTTCGGGGGGGGGTCTCTTCCAGGCTATCTTGGAGGGCCTGGGGGGGTCTGGGGACGACGTTTTGGAGGGTTCTCCCACGGGGGGGGGTCTGAAATGGCTCGTCTGGGAGGGTCCAGACCCCATCCCTTTTATTACGAAATCTGGAGTAATAGGCGGGGAGACGTAAGACTCGGGTTCAGGGGAACTCGGGTTGGCCTGACGGGGCCACCAACAAAAATGACGAGACCCAGCCTGAAATTTGCCGCTGCCTGGGGGGGTCTGGGGACGACGTCTTGGAGGGTTCTCCCACGGGGGGGGTCTAAAACTTCTCGCCTGGGAGGGTTGAGACCCCCTCCCTCGAGCCGACCCGCCGCCTCCGCGTCACCCTCCTCCTCGGAGTAGACGGGGGAGGAGGAGGAGGAGGAGGAGGAGGAGGAGGAGGAGGAGGAGGACTTGAAGGAGGAGGAAGAGGAGGAGGAGGAGGAGGAGAAGGAGGAGGAGGGGAGGAGGAGGGGGAGGGGGAGGAGGAGGAGGAGGAGGAGGAGCAGGAGCAAGCAGGAGCAGCAGGAGCAGGAGCCAGAGCGGCCGGCACCGGAGCGGAGAACTCGGCTCGGATCGGGGCGTGCGCCGGACCGGGCCGCCTCGGCGCGGCGTCGGAGTCGGCGCGGCTCGGGCACGCCGGGCTGCCCCGCGGCGCCGGGCATCGGGCCGCGTCGGCTCGTCGGGGAACATCGGCATCGAAGCGGCGCGTGCTGGCCGGAAGCGATCGGGCCGGATCGAGCGGGGAGAGAAGGCGGGGTGAGGGGGGGTGACGGCGCTCCAAGGGAGCCCGACGGTCAGGCAGGGAAGGCACGGGGGCAGGTTCCCCCTCACCCGACCGCTCGGCACCGCACACGGCGGCCCCGCGCATGCGCAGGAGATGCCAGCCCACATGCCCGTGCCGAAGCGGCTCCCCTCCAGGCGGTGAGGCGGGGGGAGGGAGAAGGGGGAGGGGGAAGAGGGGGCGTCACTGTGGGCATTCACGAGTTTACTCCCGCTCTTGTAGGCGCATCTGGGCTGTGTGTTCTTGTCTGCGCCTCGAGCTGGAGCATGCCATGGGCGCCCAAAAGAGGGAGGGGCGGTGGGAGGGTGAGGAGGGGAGAGGAGAGGAGGGGAGGGGCGGGGACTGGGGACGGGCAAGCCAAGCTCACCTCATGGGGAGAACGATAAACAGCATGAAAAAAGTACCTCGGTTTCTACCTCCACCTTGGAGAGGGGACCCGTCATGGCCCAGGGGCCCTCACCCCCAAGCCCTCCCCGTAGTCGAGGGCTGGCCCGTCCACAAACGATTCAATCTGCCCTGTGCCATGGCTGGGCGGCCCTTGCACCCGCTCCTGCTAGGGGGCCACTTGGTGCACCCTACCCCTACCCCTACCCCCCACGATTTTTTTCTGAGGGGAGGGTGGGGTTCACTTCGTTCTGGAGCTCCAGAGCGAAGTGAGGCCCCACCCTCCCCCTCAGAAATCGTGGGGGGTAGGGGTAGGGTTCGCATGTGGCCCCCTACCTGCGGAGAGCAGGCACACACATTCTGCAGAAGAAGGCATGGCCTGGTCGGAGCACGAGCCGGCGCCGATTTTTCGGTACCGGCTCTGCCCCGAGAGCCGCGTCTGGGCCCTCGGGTGGCCCTCCTGACCCGGGGAGAGGGGGTACCTGACCAAACAGCTGCAACGCATGCTGCCACCAGACGCCGAGCTCAGGCTCACGTTGCGGCAGCTGGCCCCACAACATCAGTGCCCACTTGCAGGGCAATGCTGCAAAAAGTGGTGCGACAGAGAGTCATGAGGTGTTCCTGGCAGTGATTACGGGTTGACCTGACAAGGCACAAGCACTCGCGATTTCGCCAGAAGGCACTCTACTCCCACAACCTCAAGATTCACCACCACTGTGTCAGTGGCACCCTGGACCATAGCGGGGAGTCTAAGATACTGGCAGTGGAATGTACGTGGACCCAGGGCACGTCGGACTCTCCAACATCTGTTACCACGAGGTCTGCGGCCTTGATCTGGTTCTTCCATTCTCTCCCATTCACCTTGCGGCAACGGCGCCTTTTATGCGACTATGGATAGCGGCATCTGGCGACAGTTTTGCACTCCAGCTGATGATGTCTGCCTCAAGATCCACCTGCCACACCTGATCAGACACCTACAACACATGCTACCACAAGACACCTATCTCAGGCCCACATTGCCGCGACATGACCAGCAACATCAACACCCGCTTGCAAGGCAAGGATCCTAACAAATGTCAGAGTGTTTTACAGTGGAACATCAGCGAGCTGAACGCACAGAGTGGCACGCCGTCAGGGTACCTCAATAAGCCGCCAACGACCTCACTCTGTCTTCCAATGTGATACGACTGAGCGCCATGAGGTGGTACTGGCAGTGATTACGAGTTGACCTGACAAGGCACAAGCACTCGCGATTTCGCCAGACGGCACTCTACTCCCACAACCTCAAGATTCACCACCACGGTGTCAGTGGCACCTTGGACCATAGCGGGGAGTCCCAGATACTGGCAATACAATACTATCTACGCAGGCCCACAGCACGTCGAACTTTCCAACACCCGCGACCACCGACCTATGCGGCATCGCCCTGCTTCTTCCATGCCCTCTCGTTCGCCTTGCGGCTACGGCGCCTTTATGCGACTGTGGCGAGCAGCATTTGGCAGCAGATTTGCACTCCAGATGATGACGTCTGCCTAAGGACCCACCTGTAACACCTGACCAAGCAACTACAACGAATGCAGCCACAAGACACCTATCTCAGGCTCACATTGCGGCAAGTTGCCCAGCAACATCAGTGCCCGCTTGCAAGGCACTTCTCCTAACAGACGTCAGAAGCATCTGCAGAGGACGTACAGAGCATCACCAGGCTGAACGCAAGGAATGGTACGCCATCATGCTGCCTCCATTAGCCGCCAACGACCTCGACGCATATATCACTGTGATACGGCTGAGCATCATGAGGTGTTACTGGCAGTGATTACGAGTTGACTTGACAAGGCACAAGCACTCGCGATTTCGCCAGACGGCACTCTACTCCCACAACCTCAAGATTCACCACCAGTGTCAGTGGCACCTTGGACCATAGCGGGGAGCCCCAGATACTGGCAATGGAATATACGAAGGCCCAGGGCACGTCGGACTCTCCAATATCAGCGACCACCGATGTATGCGGCACCGCCCTGCTTCTTCCATACCTTCAGGCCCACATTGCTGCAGTTTGCCCAGCAACGCCAGCGCCCGCTGGCAAGGAGATCCTCCTATCAGACGTCAGTGCGTCCTGCAGTGGAACATCGCCAGGCTGAACGCAAAGAGGGGCACGCCTTCAGGGTACTTCAGTAGGCCGCCAACGACCTCGACGCATACGTCGCTGTGATACGACTGAGCGTTATGAGGTATGACTGGCAGTGATTACGAGTTGACCTGACAAGGTGCAAGCACTCGCGATTTCGCCAGAAGGTATTCTGCTCCCATCACCTCAAGGTTCACCACCACGGTGTCGGTGGCACCTTGGACCATAGCGGGGAGGCTCAGATACTGGCAATGGAACATCACCAGCCCTCAGGGCGTAGGCAGTTTAACAAGCTCGTTCTTCCAACGGTGTCTTCCCCATCGGGGAGGGGTTTACCCATCCGTATACCCCCTCCCCTGAGTCTGGACGGAGAGGGAGGGCGAGCGCAAGATGGCCCACGATGGTTTCCAAATGGCCGCTAGTTCAAGATGGCGCAATCTAGCCTACAGCCTGCCCCCAAGAGACCCCGAGACCGCCCAAAGGCGGGTCCAAGTGGCCACCGAGCCTCCCAAGGATGCCCCTGAGAGGCGAAACCCTCTTCCATCAAGTAAGGAATCAATGTGTTTCCCACCTCAGGACCAAATTGCCGCAACTTGACCAGCAGCATGAACACTCGCTTGAAAAGCAATTCTCCTAACAAATGTCAGAGTGTTCCGCAGTAGCGCATCACCAAACTGAACGCAAAGAGGGGCACGCCTTAAGCCGCCAACGAACTCACTCTGTCTTCCAAAATGATACGACTGAGCACCATGAGGTGGTACTGGCTGTGATTACGAGTTGATATGACAAGGCACAAGCACTCGCGATTTCGCCAGAAGGCATTCTGCTCCCACAACCTCAAGGTTCACCACCACCGTGTCAGTAGCACCTTGGACCATAGTGGGGAGTCCCAGATACTTACAAAATAAAATTATCTACGCAGGCCCGCAGCACGCCGGACTCCCCAACATCGGCGTCCACCAACTTAAACGGCATCGCATTGCTTCTTCCATGCCCTCCCGCTCGCATTGCGGACTTCCCGTTTGCATTGCGGACTTACAGAGCATCACCAGGCCGAACGCAAGGAGTGGTGCGCCACCATGATGCCTCCATTAGCCGCCAATGACCTCGACACATATGTCACTGTGATATGACTGAGACTCATGAGGTGTTACTGGCAGTGATTACGAGTTGACCTGACAAGGCACAAGCACTCGCGATTTCGCCAGAAGGCCCTCTACTCCCACAACCTCAAGATTCACCACCACAGCGTCAGTGGCACCTTGGACCATAGCGGGGAGCCCCAGATACTGGTAATGGAATATACGCAGGCCCAAGGCACGTCGGACTCTCCAACATCAGCGACCACCGATGTATGCGGCATCGCCCTGCTTCTTCCATACCTTCAGGCCCACATTGCCGCAGTTTGCCCAGTAACGTCAGTGCCCGCTGGCAAGGAAATCCTCCTATCAGACGTCAGAGCGTCCTGCAGTGGAGCATCGCCAGGCTGAACGCAAAGAGGGGCACGCCTTCGGGGTACTTCAGTAGGCCGCCAAAGACCTCGACGCATACGTCGCTGTGATACAACTAAGCGTTATGAGGTGTGACTGGCAGTGATTACGAGTTGACCTGACAAGGCACAAGCACTCGCGATTTCGCCAGAAGGCCCTCTACTCCCACAACCTCAAGATTCACCACCACAGTGTCAGTGGCACCTTGGACCATAGCGGGGAGCCCCAGATACTGGTAATGGAATATACGCAGGCCCAAGGCACGTCGGACTCTCCAACATCAGCGACCACCGATGTATGCGACATCGCCCTGCTTCTTCCATACCTTCAGGCCCACATTGCCGCAGTTTGCCCAGTAACGTCAGTGCCCGCTGGCAAGGAAATCCTCCTATCAGACGTCAGAGCGTCCTGCAGTGGAGCATCGCCAGGCTGAACGCAAAGAGGGGCACGCCTTCAGGGTACTTCAGTAGGCCGCCAAAGACCTCGACGCATACGTCGCTGTGATACGACTTAACGTTATGAGGTGTGACTGGCAGTGATTACGAGTTGACCTGACAAGGCGCAAGCACTCGCGATTTCGCCAGAAGGCATTCTGCTCCCATCACCTCAAGGTTCACCACCACTGTGTCGGTGGCACCTTGGACCATAGCGGGGAGGCTCAGATACTGGCAATGGAACATCACCAGCCCTCAGGGCGTAGGCAATTTAACGAGCTCGTTCTTCCAACCGGTTCTTCCCCATCGGGCAGGGGTTTATCACTGTTCCTTATTAAACCGCCGGCCCCCTTGCGGGGCCACCAGGCTGCGAGGATGAGGGCTGCAGCTCCCTGTTCCAGTTGCAGTTTCCAGTTTCCACTCCTACAGTCCTGCTTTCTGCTTACTTACTGTTCAGTATTGCTGAACGCGCGAGGGGGGAGAGCCCCAAACCAACTTCTTTACTACGCCCAGATTGCGTTCTCTGAATTCCTGGGGGTGCGTGGGACACGCAAAAAAATGATATTCGATTCCCCGAGGCCATAATCCTTACTAAACAAAACCAGATTCGCATCCCCGAGGCAATAAAGCCTCGTAAACTACGCAAGAGTCGCGTCCCCGAAACCAGTCCCTTGGAAATGACGCATTACTCGCGCCCCCGAAGCCATAAACCATTGCAAATCACACCACGTTCGCGCCCCCGAGACCATAAACCAAAGGAAATTACATAATACTCCCGCCCCCAATGCCATAAACCTTCAAAAATGACTCCATAGTCGCGTCCCCAGAGCCATAACCCTTCGTAAACTACACCGTACCCGCGTCCCCGAGGCCACAAACCTTCGCAGATTACACCGTACTCGCGCCCCCGAGGCGATAATCCCTTGTAAACTGCACCATTTGCACCCCCGAGGTCATGAACATTTGGAAAGTACATCATATGTGCGTCCCCGAGGCCCCAAAAACTTGTAAGTTACACAACACGCGCGTCCTCGAGGCCAGAAACCATCGTAAACTACTTAATGTTCGCGCCACCGAAGCCATAAACCCTCGTAAATTAATATTGGCCCTCGCGTGAAGTCCCGACATTGCTTCACGTCAGCGTCCAGACATCCCAACACAGCTCTGGCAAGTTCCGTTCTAAGAAAGGTGGGCCGACGGCATAGGAGCGAAGCCCTTACGGATATACACTTCCTCCCCCACCCGGCCGGCGTCCAACCAGGAACCATGCCGACTCCATGAGGACCCGCCCCCCACCATCCCTGTCAAAAAACAATACAAACTGCACTCTGCCTCCACATGTGGAGCATGCGCGGCCAACCCGAAGCGACCCCCTCCACGATCCCAGTCAAAAAATAGAGCAAAGTACACTTTGGGACAAAGTCTTGAGTCATTTTCGTGAGGCCCGCGAACACTTCGTATTGTGTTTGACAAGGACGGCGGGGGTGCCTGCATATTCCCTGCCGTGCACAGGGCTACCATCCCCTGACAAAAAAAATACAACATGCACCTCGCGGCTAAATCTGGATCATGCGCGGCCATCCCGCGATCGTTGTCAAATTGTTGTTTGACAGGGACCACGGGGGTGGTGGCGCGTGGCCTGCCGTGCGCAGGCCCAACAGACAAAATGACGGGCATTGATCTTCGACAAGGATGGCGGAGGCCGACATGTTTCCAGATGTGTGCTGCCACGTGCGCAGGCGCACCTGACGCACTCTGCACGTGCCCCGAACATGGCGCACCTGGCGCGGCTGGAGTATGCGGCACACTTGGCGCACTTGGAGCACGTGGCGCATCTAGAGCACCAGGCGTGCCTCGCACGTTCGGGCCCCAGGGGTCCCTGGCGCGCGTGGCGCCCCTGGCACTCGTGGCGCACCTCGCCCATGCGTCGCGGACCTGGGGTCGGCTTTGGTTCCCAGTAGCTGTCCATCCAAAGACGACCGCTGAACATGCTCAGGCTCGGGTGTTACTATGTGTTGGGAGGGCGGGTGGGAGTGAGCTAGACGGCTTGCGGGCGGGTGGATAGCTTGACCCCTCCTTCTACCCCCTCCCCTGAGTCTAGACGGAGAGGGAGGGCGAGCATAAGATGGCCCACGATGGCTTCCAAATGGCCGCTAGTCCGAGATGGCTCAATATAGCCTACAGCCTACCCCCAAGAGACCCCGAGACCGCCCGAAAACGGGTCCAAGTGGCCACCGAGCCTCCCAAGGATGCCCATGAGAAACCAACCCTCTTCCATAAAATAATGATCAATGTGTTGGGCATTCTCTTCTTTTGGGTTCGCATGGGCCTCTGAGGCCTCAAGATGCGTTCAGGATGACACAATAGAGCCCGAAGTGGGGCCCAAGAGGGCTCCAAGGCAGCCCACCCCAAGAAGCGGCGTTTAGGCCTCCGACGGGGGGCATACTCGTAGCCGCCCCCTGTTTGGTCGATTGCCGCCAATATTAGTTCACTTGCCATCGCTCGGACGCCCAGTCCCCGTGCATGGTTCGGCTTCGTGCGTGCATGTGCTCCGCTGGATGGACACAACGAGGGAGACAGGGGCGTCCGAAGTGGCCCCAAGAGGACCGCACGATGCCCCCCTGAGGGGGCCTCAAGGGGCTTCCAGAGCGAAAGACGACGCCCCTTTCTCTGTGTCCCACGCCATCCTGCTACGCCTCCCCGATCAGGGCAACTCGCATGGGATCACTGCTGGATGGGCTGGTGGGGCACACGAATCGTCAATAATAGATGCTAACTCCAGGGCAAGTCGGACCCTCGACCATCCATGACCACCGATCTCTGTGGCCTCGCCATGTTTCTTCCATGCCCTCCCATTTGCATTGCGGCAACGCGCCTTCAGGCGATTGTGGCTAGCGGCATCTGACAGCAGCTGTGCACTCCAGCTGATGACGTCTGCCTCAAGACCCATCTGTCACACCTGACAAGACACCTGCAACGCAGGCTACTCAAGACACCCACCTCAAGCCCACATAGCCGCAGCTTGCCCAGCAACAGGCATCAGAGTGTCCTGCAGTGAAGCATCACTGGGCTGAACGCAAGTAGCGGCACGCCTTCAAGGTACTTTCAGTAAGCCGCCACCGACCTCGACGCATATGTCACTGTGACACGACTGAGCGTTATGAGGTGGTACTGACAGTGATTACGAGTTGACCTGACAAGGCACAAGCACTCGCGATTTCGCCAGTGGGCATTCTGCGCCCACAACCTCAAGATTCACCACCACAATGTCAGTGGCACCTTGGACCATAGCGGGGAGTCCCAAATACTGGCAATAGAATCTACGCAGGCCCAGAGCATGTCGGACTCTCCAACATCCGCGACCATCGATGTATACGGCATCGCCCTGCTTCTTCCATGCCCTCCAATTTGCCTTGCGGCAACGGCGCCTTCAGGCGACTGTGGCAGCGGCATCTGGCAGCAGATTTGCACTCCAACTGATGACGTCCACCTCAAGACCCACCTGTCACACCATACCAGAAACTGCAACATGCAGCCAGCAGACAGCCAGCTCAGGCTCACATTGACACTAGCCCAGCAACATCAACGCCCGTTTGCAATGTAAGCCTCCAAACAGACGTCAGAATGTTCTGCAAGAGGTTTACAATGATTCCCTGGGCAGGGCACAATTCTGGCAACGTAATAAGAGAACCTCAACAAACCACAAACTAAATCGACATAGTTTCCACTGTGATGTGACTGAGCGTCACGAAGTGCCCCGACAAAGGCTTTCAACTGTGTCAATGGCACCTGTGGCCAACGCCGAAGTCTCAGATTCTGGCATTGGAATACACGCAGGCCCAAGGCATGTCGGACTCTCCACCATCCGTGACCACCATTTATGCTACGTCGCCATGCTTCTCGTAGACAGTACCTGACTGAAGCTGTTGGTCGTCCGCATCGCGGCCAACAGCGCGCCCAAGCAAGCACAAAGCGGACAGAATGCATATCACTCCGATGGGGCGATTGCACGCTATTTGTTGTACGCTGTTGGGCGCGATTGAGCGCCATTTAAACGCTATTCGGTGCTACTGGAGCTGGTTGGTGCTATTGAACACTATGGGGCGCTATTCGCCTGTATACACTCAGACCAAGACAAGCGGAAACGTCCGTGCTTTATTTTTAAACCATACACCCGTTCTATCCGCTCCCTCCCCATCAACCCAACCCTGCCTCCCCCTGCCTCCACCTCCCCTCTGACAGCGCCGTCCTGGCCCCCTTCCCTAGCAGAAAAGAGTACAAAACATACGCTGTCGGAGCTCCGC
>CAUYUJ010000840.1:0-30000 GCA_963575745.1 Prorocentrum cordatum
ACGCCTAAAGAGAGGCCCAAGAGGCCTCCAAGGATGGCCCTGAAAGGCACAAGTCGTCCAAAGTCCATGCGGACAACGTAAATGTTTAGCTTATGCAGCTTTTGGGCAGCACAGCGTTCAAGACGGCCCAGAAGGCCCCCAAGATCGTCCCAAGACTGCCCAACAGGCCCCCCATAGGAACCAAACAGGCCCAAGAGAGCCCCACAAGACGGCCCAAGAGATCCCCAAAGACGCCCCAAACGGCCGAAGAGACCCCCCAAACGACTTCAAGAGGAAAAACCCGAACCGGCAATTCGAGCAATTCGAGCTTTCCGCCCCAAAATGCCCCCAGGAGGCCCCCAAGACGTCCCAAAACTGACCGGAAGAGGCCTCAAAACTGCTCCCAAGAGGCCCCCGCGAGGGCCCGCACGACATCCCACCGATCAGCCAAGGGGCCTACGACCCACAACCCAGGCACGGTGGCGGGATGGGCCGAAAGCCATGATCCGCCGCCCCCTGCTTGCAGGGGTGCACGGCGTGCTGGATGAGCTGTTAGGTTTTGGTTTTGGTTCTTTTTCCAAAAGAACTCCCCAGTGGGCTCCGGCAGAACCCGCCGGCCACCCGGAAAATCCCCAAACGTGCTCAACGACCGCAACAAATCCTCCAAAAAACGGCCGTTTCGCTCGGGACATCCTCAAAAAATCGCGAAGATGGCCCAAAATGGCCTCCAAGTCCGCCCGAGATGGTCCAAGACGGCCTCCAAGACGGCCCAAGAGAGTCCAAGACGGCCCAAGACGGCCCAAGAGGCCCCCCAGAGGCCTCCCAGACGGCCCAAGAGGCCTCCAAGAGGTCCTTCAGGAGAGTCCGAAGAGGCCAAAATCATTTATTTTTCATTGGTTTTTGAAGGATTCTGGCATTTGCGCCTTTTCGGCTCTCCGACGGCTCGAGACGGCCCAAGAAGCCCTCAAGATCGCCCAAGAGGCCCCCAAGAGAGCCCCATGATGGCCCAAGTGGCCTCCAAGATGGCCCCTAGAGGGCCCCAAGACGGCCCAAGAGGCCTCCAACACGCCCAAGATGGCCTCCAAGACGCCCAAGATGGCCTCCAAGACGGCCCTGGAGCGCCCCAAGAGGGTCCCCCGTTGGCCCAGAAAGGCCCCCAAAACGGCTCCCGACGGCGTCAGACGTGCCAGGAACCCACCAAGATGGCCGAAGTTGGCTCGAAGCTGGCCCAAAAGGGCCCAAGAGGCCCCCAAGAGGGCCTCCAGGAAGGCCAAAAGATGCCAAAATCACTGATTTTCCCAAGGTTTTTTGATGGATTTGGGCATTTCCCTTCTTTCGGCCTTCCGACGGCCCGAGACGGCCCAAGAGCCCCCAAAGATCGCCGAAAGATCGCCCAAGAGGCCTCCAAGACGGCGACGATGACCATCAAGACGCCCACGTGTTCCCCGAAGGCTT
Organism: Prorocentrum cordatum; assembly: GCA_963575745.1. Classification (NCBI taxonomy): domain Eukaryota; class Dinophyceae; order Prorocentrales; family Prorocentraceae; genus Prorocentrum; species Prorocentrum cordatum. Next base: position 1,435 of record CAUYUJ010000840.1, read on the forward strand.
TCCAAACCGATTCGGGGAACACATGGTCCGATGGCTTGGCAGGTCTGGCCTCAACGTTCGGCCACATAGGCGCTTCCACAAAGGCAGGGGGCGGCGGTGATTCGCCGTAGGCGTCTTCGATCACTCTTGTATCATGATACATAAAGTCCTTGTTAGGATGATTATTCGTGGCGCAGATTACTGACATCATTCCCCTCCTCCTCCTCCTCCTCCTCCTCGTCCTCCTCGTCCTTCCTCGTCGTCGTCGTCCTCCTCCTCCATCGTCCCCGTTCGTTGTCCTCGTCCTCGGTATCTTCGTTTTCCTGGGCCTCGTCCATGTCCTCCTCCTCCTGCTCCTCCTCCTCCTCCTCCTCCTCCTCCTCCTTCTCCTCCTCCTCCTCCTCCTCCTCCTCCTCCTCCTCCTCCTCCTCCTCCTCCTCCTCCTCCTCTTCCTCCTCCTCGTCCTCCATATCCTCCTCCTGTTTCTCCTCCTTTTCCTCCTCCTGCGCCCTCGCCTCCCTCTCATCCCCCCGGCCGCCACTTATGTCCGCTTATGTTCTCCCAGCCGTAACTCGGCTTGTCGACGGCCGCATGCCAAGCGATGCAAACAATGCGCGCGCCAAGATGTGGATGCAACCGCGTTACCGTTTCTCGCTTTTTTATCCTCACTGACGCAGGGGAAAGGAAAGGGGCATAGAGTAACATCTGGATCCTTTGTTTCCACTATCCCTTCCATGATATACGAATCCATGCTGGCGCAATTTGATACTATCAGCTTGCAATATATAAAACAAGCGGGGCGTGTGATTAAGACATGTGTCCCCCTACTCGGGCGAATCGCGGGGGGGGGCGGGAGGGGGGCGCAAAATGGAAGCACGCGGCACCGACGCCTGTGATTAGCGCCGACATCCGGCCGCCAGCGAGATGGCGACAGGAACAGCAACGCGTCTGCTGCAGCGGGGCGCTCGGGCCAAAATGGCGGGGGCCAGGGGCGGCAGAGGCAAGGGCTGTCGCCGCCACCGCCGCCGCGCTATTTCCTTGTTTCGCAGTCGGCAGCGCGCGCCGCAAGGCCCGCGAAAGAACGAAATCGCAGCGAATGTGCGCAACGCTCACACATGCACTGCGCTGTACTCCGCGGGCGCGCCCCCCCTCCCCTGAGAGGCGGCGCGTCGCTCGTGCAATTCGCCATCATCCGCGGCGCGGTGGCTCGCCGAACTCCCCGCCCCCTGGCCCGCGCGATTTTGGTCCCAATTTCTTTCGCCCCGCGGGGATTATTCATCAGCCCAGGGGGGATCATTTATTAGCCGCGAGCTGACACTGCTGCGAGTGGCGCGCGCTCCCACCTAGCGGACGGAAGGCGCTCGCGCGCGGCTTCGCTTCCGACGACTCGGCGGGGGCAACGGCACGGGCCGCGCAATATTGGGAGCGGAATTTGCAGAACGTCTCCGTCCGCTTCGGCGACACCACGGCGCAGCCCGTGCGCACGCGGCCGAACGCTCGGGGGGCGCGGCGATGCCGAACCATGCGCCGCGCCGAAGCGGCAGCGCCGCTGTCGGGCGAAATCTGCGCGGCGCTTGGGCGCGCGCGCGACGTTCGCTCGCTCGCGCGCGGCCCCCTTCCGCATTCCGACGACTCGGCGAGCGAGAAACGCGCGCCGCGCCTCAGCGGGAACGCGCGCGGCACTGGGGGGATGACGACATTTCATCACATGCACGCGGGGGAAAAACCACGCGGGGACCATGTCCCCGGAAGCCTCTTTGGGAACATGCTCCCACAAACCCCATCTGGCCACGCGCGTCGCCCGGCGCCGTGGAATGCCGAATGGGCGATCTCGCAGGGGCCAGCACTGGTCAGAGTGCTGATCCCTGCCGAAAGCCGTTCTGGTAGGCCCCGCCCGAGGATCCTTGGCGTCGCGGAGCTCATTCTACCTGCGTGGGCGACCCGTCGATGACTCCTTCAAGCCTCGCGCGCGGCGGGGGGGGCCGCGCGTTGCCGCGGCCGCGGCCCCCCCACCCCCGCGGCGCGGCAAAGGGGGGCAACGTGCGCCGCCGCCTCCGCGTCCAGGTGGACATCCAGCCGCTGCCTGCGAGGGCAGGGCAGATCTGGGAGAAAGGCAGAAGGACCCTCGCGGCGATGGCCGAAGATGGCTGCGCGCGCCACCCTGGCCCGCGTAGACCGCTCCGACAAGAATGGGAGGGCTTGCTTTGTCCGAGTGCACGGCGGCCCCGGGCGACCGATTGAAATCGTCGCCTTGGCGAGGCGCGATTGCCGAACCCCTCGATCTGTCAGCGGCCCGCCGGCGGGCATCTTCGCTGCCGGACCGAAATCCGGGCCCCCTCGGCCAGCACCTCTCCAATCACCTTCATCGGCGGCGCGTCGCGCCCCTAGCCCTCGCCCCCCGTCTGTCTTTGCCGCGCCCTTCCCCTGTGCCCCCGCGGTTGGACGTCGACTCGCGTTCGGACCTCGACCTGCCCCTCGCGCCGTCCGTCGCGGCGCTGACCGAAGCCGCTCAGGCCCGAGCCGCTCTGCGAGTCCTTCAAGGCCTGGGCGAAGCTCCTGTCGGAAGTGCCCTGCTCAGCGCGGGGCGCCTCTCGCGGGCGCGCGACGCCGTTCTGCGTGCTCCTCGGAACGCCCAGGGCGCCGCCTGGCGCCGCGCCGCCCTGGGCGCGCTGCTGGGTCGCCGCAGGCGCTGGTCTGCGCCGAGAGGTCCGGGGGGCTCTCCCCGGCCGCCCGGGCGCCCCTCGCGAGCCCCTGCGCGGTCTGTAGGCGCCGCGGAGCCCGGGGAGAAAAAAACGCGCGCGCGGGCTCTGCCCGGGAAAATTTCGCGCGCCCCGAAAAGGAAGAACTCCCGCGTAGAAATGGCGACGAAACACACGGTCGAGAAGTCCGCGACGATCCCGGCCCACAGCTCGTCGCGGCCTGCCGCGAACTCCGCCTCGATGGCCCGCGGCGCCGCCGCTCGGCGAGGCCGCCGGGGCAGCGAAACGCCGCCGCGCTTCTCCGCGGAGGCAGCCGCGCGAGCGTGCTTTGGGGGGGGGCGATCGCGAGGCGCCCGGGCAGCGCGCCGAGCTCGAGCCTTGCAGCGCAGGGCGAGCAGGGCGTCGGACAGCAAACGCTTCTCGCCCGACTTGAAATTGCGGCGCCCCGCCCACATCTTGTCGAGGTCGTTCGCAATGCCGTCGTTCAACTTGGAGTCCGACCCGTCCGTCATAACCGGCTTCGCGGTCTACTCGCCCGCGGAAATGGCGCCGCAATTTCGCGGCGCTCGCCCCGTCGACCGGGCGCGGGAAATCGACGCCAGACGCCCGGTCGAAGCTCGTCTCAAACCCCTCTCGTCGGGCGTCGCGGCGGCCAGGTCGCCTGGGCGGTTCAGGCGCTGATCGGCCGGCCATGCGCGCGAACGCCTGGCGGGCGCCGTAGCTCGCGGGCGCGCGCTGAAGCCCCGCCGCCCCGATCTAGGAAGGCGCGGGCGGGCGAGCAGGGGGGCGGCGCGGGTCGAGCCGAACGAGGATGCGCTTGAACCGCGCGGCTTCAGGCGCAGACGACGCCCACCCCCTGACAGGCGCACTCTGCTCACAGCGCTCGCTGCAGCCCCGCCGCCCGCGCCGGCAGGGTCCAAATGGGCCCGCCAGCCGCGCGCGTCGCGAGTCGCGATGGGCCCCTGGCCCCGCCGGAGCTCCTGCCATCTTCGCGCGGGCGCAGGGGCGGGGGCCACGGGGGGCTTCTCCAGGCATCTGGCCAAGCGCGTCGCTCGGCGCGCAGGAGGACCAAATCTGCGATCTCGCGGGGGCCAACGCTGGTTTAGCGCGCCCCAGCGAAACCCCGCCGCCAAGGATTCACAAGGGGGGGGCAGCGGGACTCTTTGCCTGCGCGGTCGACCCGTCGATGACTCCATCAATCCTCGCGAGCGGCCAGGGGGGCCGCGGGTTGCCCGGCGAAAAGCGGCGACGTGCACCCCCGCCTCTGCGCCGCAACCCGCCGGCTGATCGCCGCGCTCGCGCCGCGTTCCCGCCGCCCTTTTCGCCGGGAGCTGCTCGAGGGCGATGCCTATGACGAAGTCGGCGAGTTGGGGGCCTCGGACACTTCCATGTCTTCCTCGTTCTGCGGGGGGCCAACCAATTCGGCCAGCGCCCCGGCGTGGCAATGCCAGCCGCCCTGTTTTTCGGCGCGTCGTCACCCAAAAACGGCAACTTTGCGCCCAGCCCCTCGGGCGCGCCGCGCGCCGGCGCATTCCGCCTCGCCCAGCCGCCGGCGCGATGTCAATGATGCCCCCCGCTGTCCGCGCCGAGGGCGCTGGCGCGAAGCGCCGCGACAGCCGCGCCCCGCGCGCGACTGCCGCGGGTGGCCCCAGCCGCGCGCTGCATTCTTTTGCGCTCGACACTTGGGGGCCTTGCGCCGCTTGGCGCTGCCGCGGCGCCCGCGATCGGCCCCCGGGGGCCGTCGCTGGCCCGCTCCTTGGAGCGTGGGGGGGCGGCGCCCGGGACAGGTGCCAGGGCGAGCTCGAATTCGGGGCCCAGCGCCCCGCATCCTCAAGCTGGCGGTCGGGGAACTGCAGCTGCCTCCCGCGCGTCGGGTGCAGGTCGCGCTAACTGTGCAGCGTGTGACTGATGGCCTTTGCGATGGCGCCCATGCCGCTCATGACCAACAAGCTCCGCATGGCCGCCGCGACGTCCGAGTACCTTGCGACTCGTCCCTCGGAGCCTCGGAACCGCGCAAGTCCAGCGCTGGTGTGCCCAAGAGGTAGTCGGGGCCCGACAAACCAACCTGAACCATCGCTGCAAACCACTGGCCGTCCCAGTCCTTCCCAGAGACGCCAGCGCGAAGGGCTGCGCCAGGGGCTCGCCGAGACCGGCGTTTCATCTTCCAGTTGACCCCGACCGCGGCGCCATCGGCCAGGTGATGTTGTCGCTTTGCTGTGCGTCGGCGCAACGGAGGCAGCCATGCGCCAAGAGCGCGCATAACTCTGCGCAAACGCGGACCAACTAATAGTGCGCACTGAAAATCAAAGTCCCCATCTTCTCCAGCATATCCCAGAAAGGGAACGGCGCCTGGGCCAGCATGGTGGCCGGAGCCGCTCCGGCAGCTGGTGGGGCACACCGTGCCTTTATTAAATGGGCCTTGGTTGGCCATTCTAAACCGCCCGCGTTGGCCAACCAACAGAACGGATGGCTCCCCCTGGCTTGCCGCGAGACCAGTGCCGCTGCGCCTGCTGATAAGCGGCAATGTCCCACTCCTAGATGCCGTCGACATGCCAGGACACGGCCAAAACGTGTTTTACGAACGCCTCGGCCCCCCGGATGATCCCGCTGACGTTGGCGGCGCTCGTAATGCCGCCCCGCCTTTTGACGAGGGGCGTTCCATTTTAGCCGCCCCGGCGCAACTGGGATAATCGCCTTCACCGAACCAGCAGTGGCCAGTACGTGACTTGAAAAATCTCCACCGATGGCCGCTCTCATCCCGCGCCTTTCGGCCTCTCTAACCTGACGTTCGGAAGGCACTCGCGCCGCCCGCTTGGGCCCTGCTTTCGGGCGCAACGGCAACAATGTGGTACGCACCAGTTGCGCAAACTGCCTTTCGGTTGACTAAGTGGCAGCATGGAAATATATCAGTAGTTGTATGCGAATATATATATATATATATATATATATATATATATATATATATATATATACACGAACATACATGTATACATGTATATATATGAACATATGTATGATATATATACACACAGTACATGTTATATATAATATATTATATATATATATATATTATATATCGAAACATATATATATATATATGTGTGTGCACATATGCAAACATACACATACATTTATACATACATACATGCGTACATACACATGCACACATGCCTGATGGGCACTCAAAATTGTAACCATCGCGCGGGCCTAGACTATAGCTAGTTTAGTCGCCAAATCATGATGCGGAAAAAAAGGCCCGTGCCATGACGCACCAGAACTACAAACTCTTGATGGCGCAGTGCGGAAATCCTGGGGCTTTGTGGGCGCTCTACTCCCTCTCTCAGGGACGCCGTGACACGACTTCAGTTGAACAAGATCTGATGATCCAATAAGCGCCACAAGCTGTCGACTACAACTGGCTACATGGAGATCCAATTCGCCTGCTGACATATGATGAAAAGCAAGGGCGAGCAGGAATATGGTGTAGGAGTAATGGCCACCTGTATGTAGGAAGAGAGATGAGGGTGAATGACGATTGCACGGACAGAAGAGGAGGATGGACGGGGAAGATGCGGATAATGATGGCGAGGAGCAAGAGAAAGCGTATCGAACTTCCACCGCAAGGCCGTCCTCCTCGGGCGGATGGAGTGAGGGACGGAGGCAACGAGGAGGAGGAGGAGGAGGAGGAGGAGGAGGAGGTGGAAGAGGAAGAGCTGGAAGCTCCATCTCGGTCTGCCTAAACGAACCCACCCTGCAACGCGGGAAACGTGGGCTTCGCGACGCCCCTGCAACGATCGGCATGGCTCCCAGCTTGCGCAGGTTCACGGGGGCATGGGTGCTGGAGCCACAGACGCTCGACCTTCGCAAGTGCGCTTCGAAAAGAGGGGCCGGGGGGTCATCCTCAGATTGCAGCTGCGGCCTGCACTTGTGAGCGCGCGCCCGAGACCATCAACGCCGCGCAGCGCGGGCTTACTTTGATGCGGGACCACAAGCTGGGGGGCGGGAGGGGGGGCGGAAAAGTAGGGATGGGACCTCTCCTCCTTCTCCTCCTCCTCCTCCTCGCCCTCCTCCTCCTCCTCCACCTCCTCTCCTCCTCCTCTACCAGTGGCTCTCGCTTCACTCACACAATCCCTGATCGAGAGAGATGCTGCCGAATTCCCCGTCCCACTCTGCGCCGCAACTCCGCCTCATGAGACGCGAGTGTCCTAGTCTCCTCCTCCTCATCCTCCTCCTCCCTCCTTCGCCCTCCTCCTCCTCCTCCTCCTCCTCTCCTCCTCCTCCTCCTCCTCCCCTCTCCTCCTCCTCCTCCTCCTCCTCCTCCTCCTCCTCCTCCTCCTCCTCCTCCTCCTCCTGCTCCTCCTCCTGCAAGTGCCCAAGAAGCAGTCACGACACAACGGGCGCGCACCTACCCCCTCTGTTCAGCAGGAGCAGCGAGACGATGACGAAGAGCGCCGCGACGACCAGGTAGCCCGCGAAGAGCACCAGCCAACGTCCAGCGCACGGCTAGGCCGCCTCCGCGGCCCGCAGCGCCGCTGCCCAGCTGGCGCGGTCAGCCCCCGGGGCGGTCCAGAGCTGCCGCGCCGTGGCCTGGTGGAAACACGGCGAGCTCCTGGCCCCACTGGGACATCAGGGCGCTAACAGCCGCCGGCGCTGCCTCCTCGCCCAGGAAGGCCGCCTCGTCCCGGGCCAGCTGGCGCAGTTGCCGGAGGGCTGCTGGCCCGTGGCGGCCCCCAGTCTCCAGCGCCACGCGGCGTTTGTCGGCCTCCGCTGCGGCGTCGACCGCGCCGCTGCGCCCTGCAGCCGCAGCCAGGCCGTCGGCGTCTCCCGGCACGCAGTAGCGCACCGTGACAACAAGGCGCTGTACCTCGATGTCGAGGATCGCCTCCTCGCGTTCTGACCGCAGCGCGGTCCCGCAGGTGGCGCAAGGGCCCGCTGGCCGGTCCGCCGTCGTCCCGCCAGCGTCGCAGCCCGCGCAGGTCCAGCGCCAGCGGTCCGACATGGGGACGTGGACCTGGCTCTCCACGCGGTACCCGCACTCCGCGTGGATACCCGCCCAGGCGCGCTCGAGGTCGCAGCTGCGAGCCTTCAGCCCTCCCCCGCGGGCGCAGCGCCAGGCGTGGCGCGCCGCTTCGCCCAGCGGCTCCCCGCAGCGCTGGCCGGCCCTTGCCCTCGTCCTCCTCGTCCTCGTCCTCCTCCTTCCCTTCGTCCTCCTCCTCCTCCTCCTCCTCCTCCTCCTCGTCCTCCTCCACCTCTTTTCTCTCCTTCTCCTCCTTCTCCTCCTCTTCCAATCCTCCTCCTCCTCCCCCTTCTCATCCTCCGACTCCTCCTCTTCCTCATCCTCCTTCTCATCATCATCATCATCATCATCATCATCATCATCATCATCATCATCATCATCATCATCCTCATCATCCTCATCGTCCTCATCATCCTCATCATCATCATCATCATCATCCTCATCATCATCTCATCATCATCTCATCATCCTCATCCTCCTCATCCTCATCATCCTCATCATCCTCATCATCAGCATCATCATCATCAGCATCATCATCATCATCATGATCATGATCATGATCATGATCATCATCATCATCATCATCATCATCATCATCATCGTCGTCATCATCATCATCACCATCACCATCATCATCATCATCATCATCATCATCATCATCACCATCTCATGATCATCGATCATGATCATCATCATGATCATGATCATGATCATGATCATCATCATCGTCATCATCATCATCATCACCACCAGCATCATCATCATCAGCAGCAGCAGTATCAGCATGATTATCAGCATCACCACCATCATCATCAGCATCATCATGATCATCATCATCGTCATCATCATCATCATCATCATCATTATCAGCATCATCATCATCATCATCGTCATCATCATCGTCGTCGTCGTCATCATTATCACCATCATCATCATCGTCGACATCATCATTATCATCACCATCATCATCATCATTATCATCATCATGATCATGATCATCATCATCATCATCATCACTTTCATCATCATCATCATCATCATCATCATCATCATCATCATCATCATCTCTCCTACTACTCCTCCTCCTCCCTCCTTTCCTCCTCCTCCACCTCATCATCATCATCATCATCATCATCATCATCATCATCATCATCATTCCTCCTCCTCCTCCTGCTGCTGCTCGAGATACAAGATACAAGTACAACCAAGGTCTCCTCCTGCTCCTCCTCCTCCTTCTTCTCCTACTCCTCCTCCCCCTCCTCCTGCTCCTCCTCCTCCTCCTCCTGCTCATCATCTTGCTCCTCTACGTTGCTGGAGCATATGAGAGAAAGAGAACGAGAGAGAGAGAGAGAGCGAGAGAGAAAAAGGGAGGGACCAGGAGGACGAGGAGGAGAAAGCGAGGGACGAGAGGGGAGGAGAAGCCGTCGCCGCCGCGCGCGTGCGCCCCATCGGATGGAGGCGGGCCAGAGTAGTGATGTCGAGGGAACCGTCCAAAAAAGCCTGCGCAACGCGGCGGGCGCCTCTCCCCTTCGGACAGCCGGGCCAGCAGCGGCCCACCCGCGTCACCCTCCTGCTGATCCTCCTCTCCATCCGCCTCCACGACCTCCTTTCTCTCATCCTCCTTCCTCGCCATCCTCCTCCTCCTCATCATCATCGTCATCAGCAGCATCCTCAGCATGATTAGCATCATCATCACCACCATCCTCCTCCTCCTCCTCCTCCTCCTCCTCCTCCTCCTCCTCATCCTCATCCTCATCATCCTCATCATCCTCATCATCCTCATCATCCTCATCCTCATCCTCATCATCATCATCATCATCATCATCATCATCATCATCCTCATCCTCCTCATCATCATCATCATCATCATCATCATCATCATCATCATCATCATCATCATCATCATCATCATCATCATCATTATCGTCATCATCATGATCATCATCAGCATCAACATCAGCATCACCATCAGCATCATCGTTATCCTTATCATCATCATCGTCTGATAAATAACTTCTCCCTGTCGCACCCCGAAGCCAGTTTTTAGGGCGGGCCGGGCGTTCCGCATGAGACATCTTCACCATTTATGACTCCGAAACTTAAACATTGGCAACAGTTTCACAGATGGAGGGCGGGTCGCTTTCAAAATGTGGCTCTCGCCATAGTGCGGCGCACTTTCGTTTTGAACATTTCCAAGAGCTTCACGGACAGAGGGCGGGTCGTTTTGAAAATGTGATTATCGCCTTAGCGCGGCGCATATTGATTCCAACAACTTGCAAGAGCTTCACGGATTGAGGGCGGTTCCTTTTCCACATGTGGCTCTCGCCTTAGCGCGGCGCACATTCGTTGTAACAAATGCAAGAGTTTCACGGACTGAGGGCGGTTCCTTTTCAATAGATGGCTTTGTCTTAGCGCGGCGCGCATTCGTTTTAAGCATTGCAAGGGCTCCACGGATTCCCAACATCAACGTGCCAGAAATGGTGTTTTGAAAGAGTTCAGGGTCATGCTGGTGCAACAGTTATGTTGATCCGCTGTGTTGACATCCAAAGAATGGCGTTCTGGCACGATTCAAGGTTGTCAAGACGCAACAGTCAGGTTGATCCGTGGCGTTGGAATCCCGAGAACATTGTTTGTGCATGCTCCAGGGTCTTCAAACGGTTGTCTTCCAAAGAGGCAATTCCTTCAATGGTAATGAACCGTTGTATGGAGCCTATGAGGAGGGAGCTTGGAGGGAGGGTTTATTCCAACATCGTTGATGCCTCTTGGGTTTACACTGGCCCTTCTCCTCCTCCTCCTCCGCCTCCTCCTCATTCCTCCTCCTCCTCCTCCTCCTCCTCCTCCTCTCTCCTCCTCCTCCTCCTCAAACCTCCCTCCTCCCTCCCCCTCCTCCTCCTCCTCCTCCTCCTCCTCCTCCTCCTCCCCCTCCTTCTCCCTCCTCCTCCTCCTCCTCCTCCTCCTCCTCCTTCTCATTCCTCATTCCTCCTCCTCCTCCGAGCAGTTCGCAAAGTTGCTCGCAGTGGCTTGGAGGCCTCGGTCAGCTATGGCTTCAACGTGACAGGTTGCGCTTCAGAGGAGCTGAAGAAGGTCCGAAGCTTGGTTTTCGCCGCAGTGGCGCCGACGACTGCAGGACGCTCTCGATCCTTGACCTTGATGCTGACCACGGCCTTGGACCCGATGATCAGAGCTACGGTGTGCCCAGTCCTGACTCTGCTGAGGGCGGTCTGGGAACAGTGGATACCGCAGCACATCGTGGAGTATTGCCTGGGCAACTGCCAGGCGGAGTTGTGGAGCCAGGTCAAGGGCCCTTTTTCAGCAGTACGTACGACGTTGGCACGTGTCGGTTGGACCATCCTCAAGCCGAGTCTGTGGCAAACGAATGAAGGAATTCAGGTGCAGGTGTTTGAGGTTTCCCCTTGGGCTGTCAAGCGATTGCTTTGGAGAGCGATTGAAGCATGGCAATGGAACCAAGTTGGCAAGCAAGAGGGGTTACAACATCTCGCCGCTGGAGATGTTCTCGAACCAATTGTACGATTTACGGGCAAGGCCACCGTCAAGTTGAATGGCTTCTTCGGCAAGCACGGCGTGCCCACGGTGGCTGTCAAGAAGGCACGAGTGCCTACTGCTTGCGTAGCTGCGGTACCAGATCCTACGCCGGTGGTGCCCCCTGCAACTAATCAGGAAGAAGTTGTGGCAGCAGCTCCTGGTCCCCGTGGCAGCCGTTTTCAGGATGAAGGTGTTATGGCGCCTCCTATTGTGGGACTGGGACCAAGGTACCAGGAGCCAGTGCAGTAGTCAGCCACCTCGTTGGGCGATCTTCGGCAATCTGTAGGCGCAGATTGGTCAAATTAGTTCCGCAATTTATTTGGAGAAGTTTGCAGCTGTGAAGGGGAGGTGCATGAAGGCTCCACCCCAGATGACGATGGTCCGAGTGGAATTCCTGGTGCTCTGCAATTCGTTGGTCTAGCGAGTGTGGCAGAAGGTGGCGAGTTAACGGCACAGGCTGGGCGTCAGGACGCTGCGTCGCCACGTAGTCCGGCCAAAATATCCAGCGCAGCTGGGCGTCAGGACCTGTCTGGGTTTCCGCCGCGTGGTTTGGCCAGGCAGGCCCCGTCCGATCGCCCGATGCAGCTCGGAAATCGCAGCCTCGCTGAGACCAACAAGGTCGTTCTGAAGGCGATCAGGCTGGCGGCGAAGGAAAGGGGCTACCTGGAATCATTGGTGCAAGGAGGACAGTGGCTTCAAAGCCGTAAGTATGAATGTGGATATGCAGCAGATCCTTTGTGCCTCAGGTGTGGCAAGTTGGGGACCCTGCTACATAGGCATTGTGAATGTGAAGGATGGCCCCCAGAGCTTCGTCTACCTGATCAAATAGCTAAGGTGGTATCGCGAGCAGACGAGGCACCTGTACGTTGTCTTCTTGAGCGTGGGCTCTGGCCTATGCCGCAGGGTATTGTACTGCTTCCAAGAGCTGATCATGTCTGTTGGCCTGGTCAAGGAGCTGAAGGTTGGCTGCCGTCAGGGGTGCTGTATCTCGATGGCTCAGCGTACGAGGGGGAGTTTGAGAGGTACACCGCAGTTGGATGGCCCGTAGTAGCATTGAAGACTACCTCAGATGAGCTCGACTTTGGGATCTCAGGCGTGCTGAACGAACCCTTCGTGGACATCAATGGAGGTGAGTTGGCCGCCTTGCTGCACTTGCTCAAATACGCGGTACCTCCAGTGACTGCCGTCACCGACAGCTCGTTCGTGATCAAGGGGCTCACGGAGCACTGGCCAGCCAGGACCACTGCCTACGGGTTTGCTTGGGCCGACCCGTGGAAGCAAGTTTGGCACCTGGTGGAGGAGTTTGGAGGTCTTGGTCCCGACGGGTTCACGGTGGTCAAGATTGCGTCACATGTGCCCAAGAAGAACCTGCAGGAGTGCGACATCAGCTACAGGGACTGGCTTGGCAACAAGTTCGCGGACACAGCAGTGAAGAGCGCAGCGGCATCCTGCCGAATCCGTGGAGTTGACCGCGTTCGCTTGCGGGACGTTCATCAACTCGTCGAGGGAGTTGCGATGTGGGTTGCTGCAGTTGGTGCCAACACTGGCGGGGTGGAGACGACGCATCGGAAGTCGAAGCCTAACAAGCCAGCGCCGATGTCGGCATGCAAGGCAGTTTCAGAAGTTCTTCGGTGCGACCTGCGTGGAGAGCCAGGCGAACGTTGGTGCGCAAGATGCAGGTGGCCTGAGAGGAACTCGGAGTGTTCTGGTGACATAGTCTTGGCAACGAAGGCCCTCAACCTCAAGATGTGTAAGCCGCACATGCTGGTGAAGCTGGCGCCTGTTCGTGATGCGGAGCTCGCGAAAGGCCTTCCGCTTGTGGCCTGTGCGGCCTGTGGGGCAGCTGCCTCCTGCAAGTCGTCCACCTTCGGTCGTGAATGTGGACATCCCAGCGCCAAAGGGAAGCTAGCCGTGGCAAGGCTGGCCAAAGGACTTGCGCCCACCGTTTCAGCGAGAGTCTTGGTGAACCTGGAGAGGATTGATGGTGGAGACAGTCGTCCTGGCGCACCTACGGGTATACCAGGGGCTGTCGGTGATGGGGATGGTCGTCCTGGCGCGTCTACGGGCATACCAGGGGCTGTCCATTCTGGAGTGCAGTGTATGTCGGGCGGAGAGCAAGGTGGCTCTGCCGATCCGACGGGAAAGGGCCTGCGCCGCGACTCCGCTTGCTACGACCAGTGTACGTCGGGCGGAGAGCGGTGGAACTCTGCCGACTCGACGGGGGTGGGCCTGCGCCGCGACCCCGAGCGGAGCCGCTCACCGTGAAGGGCGACTTCGGGTTCGTGAAGCGGGACTTCATCACGGTCGGGGGGCCCCACCTCGCAAGGGGGGCCTCCCGCGGACGCGCCCGCGGCCGCGGGCGCGCGTCGGGCGGTCGACACCGACCGCCTCAGGACGCGCCGAACCGATCCTCCTCTTCCTCCTCCTCCTCCTCCTCCTCCTCCTCCTCCTCCTCCTCCTCCTCCTCATTCCTCCTCCTCCTCATTCCTCCTCCTCCTCCTCCTCCTCCTCCTCCTCCTCCTCATTCCTCCTCCTCCTCCTCCTCCTCATTCCTCATTCCGCCTCCTTCTCCTCATCCTTCCCCTTCCTGCTCCTCCTTCTGGTTCTGTCCTCACCCCCTTTTCCCGTCCTGTTCCCTCCTCGTCCCCCTAATGTGGCGATGATAAGAGAGAACCTCAGAGCTCGAGACGAAAACAGCCCGAAGCTCGAGAGGGGGCCCTTGCCCCGAAGCGCGACAGCCCATTGGCGCGACGCGCCTGGAACGCCGTCGACGACCAAGTCCCCAGCATCTGCGGAAATGGCAGGACACAAGGGCACCCCTGCCCCAGGAATGCAGAGGCCAGACGCCAGACGCAGGCCAGTTGCGATCTGGCAGGGCTGGCCCACCGATCAAATACGACTGCGCTTCACCTTCGTTCTCCCTCATTCTCCTCCTTCCCCTCCCGCTCCTCCCTCCCCATCCCACTCCTCCTCGCCTCCCTCCCTCCCGCCCTTCCCCCCTCCGTATTTCGTATGTCACCTAACTTTCGCGCATCGCGCTCCGCAATGCGCGAACATATTTGCGCCCTCGCGCCGCCCCCTGAGAGAAGGGCAGCTCCCCAGTGCACGCCGCGACGCGCGAAGCGCGATTATCCTCGCGCCCCCGCATTTGACCTAGATCACTCCCCCCATTCCTCCTCCACCCTCTCCCTCCCCGTCATCCCTCCCCGTCCTCCCTCTCGTCCTCCGTCCCTCCCTCTCCCTCCCTCCCTCTTCCCTCCAGAGTCGATCCTTGGAGCAAGGCGTGGTGAGACTCCGGCAGATCCTCGATCCCGGCCGACCTCTGCCAGGGTCCAAACGCGTCAGTTTCCAGAGCTGCGTCCAATCGTGCCGATGGGGGCCACCTCCGCCCCACGACGGCCAACTGCCGTTGTCTCAACACGCTCTCCTCTGGGGACACAGACAATGACGTAGGAACTCGGAGGTCCGCGCGTCGCGACGCCTAGAGCTCGGCTGGGGGGCTTCTGAACAGTCCCGCCGCCTTCTGAGAACGCCTTCGCCTTCTCCCTTCGCTCCCCCCTCCTTCCCCCCTGGGACCACTGCCGGCGCAGAGGACATGAGAAGGATGGACAGGACATAGGAGTCACTTGTTTTTGCAGGGTCGACCTGCCAATGCGCCCGGGTACATTCGGACGTAGGACAGAAGAATATCCTCTAAGAACATGAGACACTCCGCCTGCCAAACCGAAGAACCTTCGAGGTGGCCTTCGCCCAGGACGCACGAGACACTCAACAACCACGAAGAACATCAGGGTACCCTCCCCGAACCGCCCTCGATCTCGTACCTCGGTCCCACCGTACGGCAGGTTCGAGTCGTGTCGACCCTGGCGTTGGTTCCTGACACCGCGGGGATGGTTCAACCTTGAACGATCAATCATTTCCAAAACATCCGATCGTTCAACGTCGACCGATTCTGGGTCGTCGGCGGCGGAATACCATGTTTGGACTTTCTTCAGTAAGACGAAGCCAAAACGAGAACAAATTCGGATGAGGATAAACCGAGAATCTCTAAGATCCCGCGGCTCTGGAGGATGTCTCGGGCGCCGCGGCCCTCTCAGAGCGTTCCGGAACGCTCTGAGAGCGCTATGAAAAGCTCTGGAATGGATTTATCTGTGTCCAAGACCCGCCCCATTCAGGCCCTGGTCCAACGCGGTACAGTGCATATCCGCCACAGTGCCTCGAGGCACAAAGTGGAGCGTCCTCAGGTCCTCAAAGGTCCTCTGTTCTCTGAACTCAGGACTCGTACGTTCCCGGGCTGCCTCGCATTACTTTTGCAGAGCCCAGAGGGCCCCAAGACGGGCCAAGAGAATACCAGAAAGCGCTCCAAGACGCCCAAGATGGCCCCAAGACGGCCCAAGAGGCCCCAAAGAAGCCCCAAGAGCGCTCCAAGATGACCCCCAAGATTGCCCACAGAGGCAAACATCATTGATGTCCCTCGTGTTTTTCAATGTTTTTCGCGCCCTTGCGTTTTCGGGCTTCCGACACTCAAGATGGCCCCAGAAGCCCCCAAGACTGCCCCAAGACGGCCCAAGACGCCCCCAACAGGGCCCCAAGACGGTCCAAGGGGCCCCAAAACGGTCTAAGAGACACCGCACGTGGGGCCCAAGGGGGAACACAAACCGACAATTTGAGCCTTCCGCCCCAAGAGGCCCCCAGGATGCCCCAAAAGGCCCCCAAGAGAGCCCAAGAGGCCCCTAGTTAGAGGCCCCACGAGGCCCTCAAGAGGCCCTAAAGGAGGCCCCAAGAGGCCCCCAAACGGCCCCCAAGAGGCCTCAAAACTGCCTCCAAGAGGCCCCCGAGAGGCATCCCACGATATCCAAACGAACATTCAAGAGGCCTCTGACCCACCACCCAGGCACGGTGACGGGATGGGCCGAAGGGCACTAACCGCCTACCCACGATAATAATGTACCCCCCCCCTTAAGTCGTTAGAGTTTTTTATCGTCGACCAATAAGAGTTTGGTCGGGGGCGCGGGGGCGCGGAGGCCGAACTTCATTATCACGGGAAAAGTTCGCCATCGAGGTTACTTCCTTCTTATGTTGAGATAACAACATCAAGCGAAGCGAACACGTTGTTTCAGGATGTCTCAAGCGAAACCAATGTCCTTCTGTCTCTTTGTAGTTCTTTCTGTCTCTCTTTCGTTATTTCTCTGTCTCTCTCTCTCTGTCTCTCTATCTCTTTCTCCTCCTCCTCCCTCTGGCGCCCTGAACTTG
Source organism: Prorocentrum cordatum (assembly GCA_963575745.1). Classification (NCBI taxonomy): domain Eukaryota; class Dinophyceae; order Prorocentrales; family Prorocentraceae; genus Prorocentrum; species Prorocentrum cordatum. Next base: position 17,926 of record CAUYUJ010000840.1, read on the forward strand.
TTTATCGCTGGGGTTGATTATCCTGGGAAAACGAGGCACGTGAGCTACCCTACACGAGCAGATGCAAATTCTAATTTTCATCAAGCGCTTACACATTAAATCTAATAAGTTTTAAACTTTGGGTTTATGTTATCTCCTTCTCCTCTCCTCCTCTTGCTCTTTCTCCTCCTCCTCCCTCAAGGATGTCTCAAGCGAAATAAGCAATAATTTGAAGATGTCTCATGCGAAACAGACAACTATTTCGAGGATGTCTCAAGCGAAACAAGCAATTCGCTGAGGATGTCTCAACCGAGGCAATCCTCAAGATATCTTTGGCTTTTTCCTCTTGATATCTCTTTATGCTGGCTCTGGCGGGCACCTTTTATTATCTCCCCGAAAACCCCGAACTTTACTATCCCTGGGGGTTTATTCTCGTGGGTTCTCGGTTAAATCTGCCGCCCCCTGTCGATTCATCGCAGGGGTGCCTGGCGTGCCAGACTATTACGGTTTTGGTTGTGGTTCTTTTTCCAAAAGAACTCTCCCAATGGGTTTCGGCCCGTCCCGCCGGGGTACCGGGAGGATTGCCGGGGAGCTCAATTCCCTACTTTCCTGCCCAAGACGGCTCCAAGCTGGCCTCCAAGATGCCTCCAAGACGGCCAAGATGGCCTCCAAGACGGCTAAGATGGCGTCTCCAAGACGGCCCAAGAGAGTCCAAGACGGCCCAAGAAGGCCCAAGAGGCCCCCCAGAGGCCTCCCAGACGACCCAATAGGCCTCCAAGAGGTCCTCCAGGAGGGCCCGAAGAGACCAAGATCATTGATTTTCCTTAGGTTTTTGAAGGATTTTGGAATTTGCTTCTTCTCGGAATTCCGACGGCTGAAGACGGCCCAAGAGGCCCCCAAGATCGCCCAAGAGGCCCCCAAGAGGGTCCCATGACGGCCCAAGTGGCCTCCAAGATGGCCCCAAGAGGGCCCCAAGACGGCTCAAGAGGCCTCCAACACGCCCAAGATGGCCTCCAAGACGCCCAAGACGGCCTCCAAGACGGTCCCGAAGCGCCCCAAGAGGGTCCCCCGTTGGCCCAGAAAGGCCCTCAAGACGGCTCCCGACGGCGTCAGACGTGCCAGGAACCCACCAAGATGGCCGAAGCTGGCTCGAAGCTGGCCCAAGAGGCCCCCAAGAGGGCTTCCAGGAAGACCAGAAAAGGCCAAAAACCTGGATTTTCCTAAGATGTTCGACGGATTTTGACATTTCCTTCTTTTCGGCCTTCCGACGGCCCGAGACGGCCCAAGAGCCCCCAAAGATCGCCGAAAGATCGCCCAAGAGGCCTCCAAGACGGCCAAGATGACCTTCAAGATGCCCACGTGTTCCCCGAAGGCTTTCCAAACCGATTCGGGGAACACATGGTCCGATGGCTTGGCAGGTCTGGCCTCAACGTTCGGCCACATCGGCGCTTCCAAAAAGGCAGGGGGCGGCGGTGATTCGCCGTAGGCGTCTTCGATCCGCCGCCCCCTGTCGATTCATCGCAGGGGTGCCTGGCGTGCTGGATCCTTTCGGTTTTGGTTTTGGTTCTTTTTCCAAAGGAACTCCCTCTGGCGCTTCTGCCCGTCCCGCCGGGGTCCAGGGAGGATTGCCCAGGACCCCAACGTCCACAAAAAATACTCCAAGACGGCTCAAGATGGCTTCCAAGATGGCCAAGATGGCCTCCAAGATGATTCTACACGGTTCTAGATGGCCTCCCTGACGGCCCAAGAGCGTCCAAGATACCTCCAAGTTCGCCCAAAAAGCCTCCAAGACGGCCCAAGACGGCATCAGAGGCCCTCAAGAGGTCTTCCAGGAGGGCTCGAAGAGGCCAAAATCGTTGATTTTCCTTATGGTTTTGACAGATTTGGGCATTTGCTTCTTCGCGGCATTCCGACGGCTCAAGACGGCCCAAGAGGATCCCCATATCGCCTCAAGATCGCCCACGAGGCCTCCAAGATGGCCCCATGACGGCCCAAGAGGCCCCCAAGACGGCCCCACGAGGGCCCCAAGAGGCCTCCAAGACGGCCCCAAGAGGGCCTCCAAGACGCCCAAAATGGCCCCAAGATGCCTCCAAGACGGCCTAAGATGGCCTCAAGATGGCCCAAGAGGCCCCAAAGAGGCCTCCAAGACGGCCCAAGAGGCCTCCAAGAGGTCCTCCAGGAGGGCCCGAAGAAGTCAAAAGCATTGACTTTCCTTAGGTTTTTGAAGGATTTTGGAATTTGCATCTTCTCGGCATTCCGACGGCCCGTGACGGCCCAAGAGGCCCCCAAGATCGCCCACGAGGCCTCCAAGATGGCCACATGACGGCCCAAGAGGCCCCCAAGACGGCCCCAAGAGGGCCCAAGAGGCCTCCAAGACGGCCACGTGGCCTCCAAGACGGCTAACATGGCCCCAAGATGCCTCCAAGACGGCCCAAGATGCACCAAAGACGGCCTAAGATGGCCTCAAGAAGCGCCCAGAACGGCCCAAGAGGCCTTCAAGACGGCCGAAGAGGCCTCCAGAAGGGCCTCCAGGAGTGCCCGAAGAGGTCAACATAATTGATTTTCCTTAGGTGTTTGAAAGATGTTGGCATTTGCTTCTTCTCAGCATTCCGCCGGCTCAGGACGGCCCAAAAACCCCCCAAGATCGCCCACGAGGCCTCCAAGATGGCCCCATGACGGCCCAAAAGGCCCCCAAGACGGCCCCAAGAGGGCTCCAAGACGGCCCAGACAGGCCCCCAAGACGGCTTCCTACGGCGTCAGACGAACCAAGAACGCCCTAAGACGGCCAAAAAGGCCCCGAAGAAGCCCCCAAAGGCCTCCCAAAACCCTCCAAGAGGCCCCCATGAAGCTCACAGGAGGCCCCAAGAGTGCCCCAAGAGGCCTCCTCCTCCTCCTCCTCCTTTTTCCTGATCCTCCCCCTCCTCCTCTTCTTGCTCCCCCACGCGTTCCCCGAAGTCTTTCCAAACCGACTCGGAGAACAACTGGCCCGAAAGCTTGGCCAAGCTCTGGCCCAGCTGTCGGCCACAGAGGCGCTTCCAACGGGGCAGGGGGCGGCGGTGATTCGCCGTAGGCGTCCTCGATCCGCCGCCCCCTGTCGATTCATCTCAAGGGTGCCTGGCGTGCTAGACCCTTTCGGTTTTGGTTTTGGTTCTTTTTCCAAAAGAGCTCCCCCTGGGGCTCCGGCGCGTCCCGCCGGCCACCCGGAAGACCCGGTTGCCATCGCCAAAAACGGCCGTTTCGCTCAGGACATCCTCAAAAAATAACGAAGATGGCACAAGATGGCCTGCAAGATGCCTCCAAGACAGCCAAGATGACCTCCAAGACGGCTAAGATGGCCCCAAGATGCATCCAAGACGGCCCAAGATGGCCCCAATACGGTCTAAGACGGCCCAAAAGGCCCGCAAGAGGCCTCCAAGACGGCCCAAGAGGCCTCCAAGAGTTCCTCCAGGAAGGCCCGACGAGGCCAAAATCTCTGATTTTCCTTAAATTTTTCAAGGATTTTGGCATTTGCGACTTTTCGGCTTTCCGACGGCCCGTGACGGCCCCAGAGGCCGCCAAGGTCGCCCAAGAAGCCTCCAAGATGGCCCCATGACGGCCCAAGAGGCCCCCAAGACGGCCCCAAGAGGGCGCCGAGAGGCCTCGAAGACGCCCAAGATGGCCTCAAGACGGCCCCGGCCAGAAGCCCGCCAAGATGGCCGAAGGTAGCTCGCAGCTGGCCCAAGACGGCCCAAGAGGCCTCCAAGAGGGCCTCCAGGAAGGCCAGAAAAGGCCAAAAAGAGTAATTTTCCAAAGGTTTTTGAAGGATTTTGACATTTGCTTCGTTTCGGCATTCCGACGGCCCGATGCGGCCCAAGAGCTCCCAAAGATCGCCCAAGGATCGCCCAAGAGGCCTCCAAGATGGCCCCAGAACGGCCCAAGAGGCGCCCAAGACAGCCCCAAGAGGCCCCCAAGACGGCCCAAGAGGCCTCCAAGACGCTCAAGATGGCCTCCAAGACGGCCCACGAGCCCTCCAAGACGTCCTCCAAGAAGGCCCGAAAGAGTCAAAATGGCCTCCAGGCGGCCAAGATGACCTTCAAGATACCCACGTGTTCCCCGAAGGCTTTCCAAACCGATTCGGGGAACACATGGTCCGATAGCTTGGCAGGTCTGGCCTCAACGTTCGGCCACATAGGCGTTTCCACAAAGGCAGGGAGCGGCGGTGATTCGCCGTAGGCGTCTTCGATAGTTTATCGGCTCTGCAAGGCCGAACAACTACGAGAAACTGTGCGCCGTACCACTCCTGGCTCGAGGATCGACGACGTCTGGGGAGACGCCAACGCGGGATGAGCCGTCCGCGGACAACTGCCGATATCTCAGCTTTGGCGGTGCGTGCAAAGAGATGGAGGGAGCGGGGAAGGTTTCTTGGAAGGGTGCTGCTTCCGAGAGGGCACTGGCCTTACATCTATGGATAAGGCCCGCGCCTTCTGAGAAGCAGGAGTGCTTACAAGAAGTCTTCCCCCCTCCCCCATCCCCCTCTAGACAAGCGCGCTCCACTGTTCGCAAAATGTCTGCTGTCAAACGGCCTGGATCCGCCGCGGGGAGTCTACGATCAAGTATATCGAGGCGGACATTCTGACGAAAAAAAATATATTTCGACAGCATGCACTTTGCGAGTACGCCCAGACCAAGGACAGAATAACATCCTTCAAGGACATGAGACCCTCCGCCCGCCAATATGAAGAAAATGCGAGTGTACCCTCCCCTGGGATGTGCAAGCAAGTCCAACAAACTCGAAACACATTAGGATGCCCTCCCCTAACCGACCTCGATCTTATACAAGGGTGCCTAACTTCGGGCTTCGCGCTGCGCGACTAACTTCGCGCTCTCGCGCCGCCCCCCGAAGGAGAAAAAGAAGGATGACGAGGAAGCGGAGCCGAACCGCGAAGCACGAATGACTTCGCGCCCTCGAGGGCGCCCTTGGCACACCTCGGTCCGACCGTAGTGTCAGGAAGGTCCCTGTCTCACAGTACTCCAGATTTCGTAATACAGGGAGGGGGGTCTCATTTTTTGGGGGGTCTCTTCCAGGCTATCTTGGAGGGCCTGGGGGGTCTGGGGACGATGTTTTGGAGGGTTCTCCCACGGGGGAGGTCTGAAATGGCTTGTCTTGGAGGGTCCAGACCCCCTCCCTTTTATTACGGAATCTGGAGTACCTTCGGAATGGGCTAATGGCACGCTAATGACCGCCTGCTGTGGCACTAACGAGCTTTGCAATCGCGCTAACGCGAAAGGAAGATAAGAAGCGAACCGTTCGCAGATCATCAATGGGCTAGCCGCGTGTCAAACATCATTCGCAAGGCATTCGTTAGCCAATAATGGGGCACCTTCATTACTGGGCCACTAGTGGGGCACATGCCAAATTTATCAGTGGGCCACTGGCGGGGCCATCAGTGGAGCCATTAGTGGGTCATAGTAGCGGGCCACGAGTGGAGAATTCCTGGGCCATTCGCGGGGCGAACAAAAATATCTGGGCATGTCATGCGCAGCTGTGAGGGGAAGCCCTCCCTGAGTAGTGGACGCGGTCGGCGATCCCCCCCCCGAGCGTGGCCGACAACTGGCGCTCCTCCGAGACCCAGCAGCGGGGGGAGGGGGGCCGCACACGCACGGGCCGAGGCTTCCAGGGGCATCTTGGGCGCCTCTGGGGTGCGCCTTTTGGGTGCCTTCGGGGCCTATTCGGAGCCTCTTGGGGGCCTCCTGGGGGCCTCCTGGGCACCTCTGGTGGCCCTCTTGGGGGCCTCCTGGGGGCCTCTTGGGGCCTCCTGGGCACCTCTTGGGGCCCTCTTGGGGCACCCTTGGGCGGGCGAGGAGACTCTGGCGCGCGCGCGCCCGCCCCTCCCCGCGCAGGGCGCCGCCGCCAGGGCCGCGGGCCGCCTTGAACTGGTCGACCTTGAGGATGTTCTCGAGCAGGTTGCTGGCGGGCCGCGCCAGCGGGCCGCGCCGCAGTCGGTCTCGCTCCTGCTGCTCCTCCCGCCCTCCCCTCCCCCCTCTCTCCTCCTGCCCTCCACTTCGCGCTCCTCCTCCTCCTCCCTCCCTCCCTCCCTCCCTCCCCCTCCTCCTCCCTCCTCCTCTCCCTCTCCTCCTCCCTCCTCCTCCTCCTCCTCCTCCTCCTCCTCCTCGTCCTCTCCTCCTCGTCCTCGTCCTCCTCGTCCTCCTCGTCCTCCTCGTCCTCCTCGTCCTCCTCGTCCTCCTCGTCCTCGTCCTCCTCGTCCTCTCGTCCTCCTCGTCCTCCTCCTCCTCGTCCTCCTCGTCATCCTCCTCCTCCCTCCTTCCTCCTCTCCTCCTCCCTTGCCCCTCCTCCTCCCCTCTAATCCCCCACCGCCCCCCCCACCGCCCCCCCACCGCCTCTCCTTCTCCCCCTCCTCCCTCTCCTCCTCCTCCTCCCCCTCCTCCCTCCTCCTCCTCCTCCTCCTCCTCCTCCTCCTCCTCCTCCTCATTCTCATCCTCATCCTCCTCGACGCTCCACGTTGACGGCATGTCTGTCCTCAGGTGACCGGTGCCGTGGGCCTCCCTGGACGTCGTCCAGGGCTGCCGAAAGAAGGAAAGAAAGCCAAGACGTAAGGGCGAGAAAAAGAAACGACGGGCACGGCGGACGACGAGCCGGGAAGCGACAGGAGGCAGATCCGGAGCGGGAGCCCGTGCAAATCCTCGTGTTGCGGTTTTGCACTTGAGTCTTTGCAGGCGAGCGGGACCCTAACGGGCGGATCGGGCGGGACCTCAACGAGCGGGTCGAGCCTTCTGCAACTCCCCCGTTATGACGACCACCCGCTGACATACCGACCGAAGCTCTGCAAGCCCCATTGACGTTGGGATGTCCGCACGGCAATCAACGAGGCGCGACTATCGATGTAAATCGTCTTCAACCAAAGTGAACTGCAGCGGCGAGTGAGGACGGCGAAGGTGGCGCCGAGCTCGATATCTTTGCTGCCACGGCTCGCTGGCGACCGCAAAGACAACGCACAGTAACCCGAACGTAGGAGCAGCAGGCGATGCAAGCCAACTTGCCATACATGTTCATGCGCGTGCCACAACGACAAACAGTGGGCAACGATATCCGACGGGCTCAAAACCGATGCTACGTTTCTGGCAACCTTCCGACCCAAGACCCAACCTTCCGACCCAAGACCCTCATGGGAATCAGCGCGAGTGACGCGGCCGTCGCGGAAGGTCGAGAGCGCACACGCGCCCATGTATTCCTCGCTCGCACGGGTAATTCCCATATTGAGCACACTGCCGTCGGTGAACGCGCCGTAGACGCAACTGCCCATGATAACCTGCTGGAACGCACGCGCTCCAACGACGCGCCGGAATGCAGTCGTGATATGGAAAGGTTGATGCCATCCTTGCTGATCGCGATCGTCACCGTAGTGATTTGTGATAGATATGGGCGCGGGAGGCCCTAGAACGGTCGCCAGAAACGTCCGAGGGCCGAGGGTGTGGGGCCCTATCTCCACCCTGTTTGACGTCTCGGACTGGATATGGCTGGAACCGAAACTTCTGCCTCCCTCCTCCTCCCTCCTCCTCCCTCCTGCTCCTCCCTCATCATCCTCCTTCCTCCTCGTCCTCAACCTCCTCCCTACTCCTCCTCCTCCTCCTCCTCCCTCCTCCTCTTCCTCCTCCTCCTCGTCCTCCTCCTCCTCCTCCTCCTCGTCCTCGTCCTCCTCCTCGTCCTCCTTCTCCATCCCTTCTTCTTATAAATAGCTCGTCCCTGTCACGCCCCAAGACGTGTCGGTCGGGCGGGCAGGGCGTCTCGCATGAGACCTCCCCCTCCTCCTCCTCCTTCTCACAATTTGTCATCCTGAGGGTTAATTCTGCAACTGATTCAAGGATGGAGGGCGGGTTGGTTTTCGAAATGTGGCTCTCGCCTTGACGCCGCGCACATTCGTCATAAATCTGTTCAACAGCTTCAAAGATGTAGGGCAGCTGCTTTTCAAAATGTGGTTCTCGCCTGAGCACCGTGCACATTTGTTTTCAAGCTCACAACAATTTTAAGGATGGGGGGGCAATTCCTCTTCAAACTGTGGCTCTTGCCTTAGCGCCGCGCACATTCGTCGTAACAGCTCACAGCATGTTTAAGGATTCGTCTGGCGCATGATTTAGGATTGTCAGAACGCACCAGTCACGTTGATTCGTGCTGGCGAAATCCCAAGGATGGTGTTTTCGCACGGTTGGAGATTCCAAAACGGGTGTCTTCCAGCGGGGCACTTTCCGCAATTAATATAAATTCTTGTAGGGGCTCATGAAGCGGGAGCTTGGAGGGTTGATTGCAACATCGTTGATGCGTCCTGGATTTACACTGGTCCCTCCTCCTCCTCCTCCTCCTCCTCCTTCTCCTCCTCCCTCTCCCCCTCCCTCATACTCTGGGGGGCAAACAAATGCCGATACTGCTACTCCCCGGACCTCTCCAGGGGTCCGTTCTGTCCAAGATCTCGAGGCGACTCCAGCCGTGGCGACAAGGGAAGGGTGGCGGTATCAGTACCATTTCCTCTTCCTCCTCCTCCTCCTCCAATCCTCCAATCCTCCTATCCTCCTATCCTCCTCCTCCTCCTCCTCCTCCTCCTCCTCCTCCTCCTCCAATCCTCCTCCTCCTCCAATCCTCCAATCCTCCACTCGCCATCGCTCGGACGTCTCTTCCCCGTGCATTTTTCGATGTCGTGCGTTTATATATTCGCAAGCTGATCCCACATGCTCCAAGATAGCTCTCGCCGAGGAAACAAAAACGCACACGTCCGAGCGATGCCCAGTCCAATCCTCTATTCCACTTCCTCTTCCTCCTCCTCCTCCTCCTCCTCCTCTTCATCCTCCTCCTCCTTCGAGCTTCGAGCTGCGGACTTTGTCTCTACGAATGCGGCCCTCGAACCTCTCCAGCCAGAGCGCCGGTGGGAGGGGCAACACGAACCAAGAGGTAAAGAGAGATGAGAGGATAGGAAGAAGGATGAGGTTCTCGCTTCCTCCTTCTCCTCCTCCTCCTCCTCCTCCTCCTCCTCCTCCTCCTCCTCCTCCTCCCCCTCCTCCCCCTCCTCCTCCTCCAATCCTCCTCCTCTCTCCCAGATACGCCCCCTCCCCTCCTACACCACGGCGCGCCGCGAACGCGGACAGGGCGCGGCGGGGCGCGGCGCGCGTCGTCTCGAAGTCCGCTTCGGGGACCAGGCGCGACGCCGGCACCCACTCCAGCAGCTGGGGCGGGCGCGGCGGGGCCCGAGCGCTGCGGGGGGGGGGTCCTCCTTCCTGCTCCTCCTCCCTCCTGCCGATCCTCCCTCCTCCCGTTCTTCTTCTGGGGCGCCCCACTTCGCGGGAGGGGCGTGTCGATCGCCAAACTCTTCGATATCGGCTGATTCCGGGCCGCTGGCGGCATTCAACCTCGAACCGCCCGCGGCAAGGTCCGGAGCAGAAACCGAACGACACCAACGGAGGGTGGGAGCACAGTCGTCCCGTATGATAAGGACGCACGGTCAGGATTCCAGGGCCTTGGAAGGCCATGCCGACACTTTGCGGGCGGGGCGCGGCCAACGAAAGCGGCCAAGGATGGGCAGAAGGGGAAGGATGCAAGGGTAGCCTTGAAAAGTCACTCATCTTGACTATGCGGGTTGAAAGGCAAGGCCCTCTGTCGCGCTCGACCTGGCTAACTTGACTCCCACTCCGACTCCTGCTCCTCCTCCCTCCCTCCCCTCCTTCCGCGTCTTCCGTTCCTCCCTCCTCCTCCGAGGTAGGGGGATAGAGTGGCACACTGTGTGGACGTTTCAAGCAGTTTGATGTCGCGTAGGTGTTCAATTCGGTGATGTGCGGTATTCTATGCTGTGCGGTGTTCTTTGTGTGGTGGGCGATGCAGGATGAAAATGGAGGGAGGAGGGAGGAAGGGAAAGAGAATAAGGAAGAATACTAAAGAAATTGCGAGAGTCATATGGGGAAGCGAACCTTGGGAACCAATTTAAAAACCAAGGCTTTCGGAAAAAAACGAACCAAACAGAACATCGGGGGAAAAACAAATAACCGTGATAATCAAAGAAACCATGGCTTCCCAAGAAAAATCAGAAACAAACTAAGCGAAACCTTGGCTTTGGTTGTTGTTTTCCTGCTTTTCTCGACAAACCCATGGTTTCTTTGAGTTTTCCCTTTGTGGATTTTTTTGCGTTTTCAGAAAACCTTGGTTCCGTTGGCTTTTCAATATGGGACCCCAAAAAAAAACGAAAATCTAAACTACACAGAAAACATGCAAAAACAAAAAAAATGTTCCCCGAGGAAAAAACTAAGCGACACCTTGGTATTGGTTGGGCTCTCTTGTTTACGATTAGTCGTTGAAGATCAAATGGTTTCTTTGATGGTTCACGTTTTTTTTGTTTCTGATGTTTCGGATTGTCTGCATCTCGGATTTTGTCCGAAAACCTTGGTTCCACAGTTTTCCCCTAGGGCTTGCTTTCCCTTATGCCTGGATTAGGCCCTTCGCTTTCCTTATGTTTCTATTTCTCTCCTGCCGTCCTTCCCTCCCTGCGCAAACTTTCATCCCACCACTATCATCGCATATCTAAGTGTTTCTTTCCACTGCTTTGATGAAGATTGGCACTTCGTTTGCTTGCAACCAAATGCGATGTTTCTGCGCGACGGAGCTACCTCCTCGAGGCAATCTGCTGCGACAGACCACGACCCGCGGACTCCATAGCCATTTTGGCCCAGGCGGAGTTGCAGATGCATCCAGCGGTGTTTTGCACTGGTTGCCGTAAAGCGAGCATGCGAACGCTGTACCAAAAAAGTGGGGGCCCTGAACAGACCATTGTTTGCCACTGTCTCTCTTTATCGCGCATTCAAACATGTACTGTCTACGGTATGCTGCGGTGCTGATGGCGATTTTACACCAGAAGGCCATACATACTCTATTGAAAAAGCATGGGTTGAAAGATGCACGAAAATGGGGAGAAACATTATGGCTTTATCTCCCACAGGATTCACAAAAGCTGTTCGAAGCGACCCAAGGCAAAACATCACTTTCTGGCGACAAGCTACTTGGGAAGCTAAAATTTTGATCATTTGCCTGCTTGCTTAAACCCGCCAGATCTGATATTTCGAGCAACTGTATGCCGCGTGAAAACAGCTAACAGGAAAGAGGCCACCATGTGGTATGTTTTTTGATGTGGAAGTATCTCAGTGAGGGATTGCACGTTCTCGTGATTTTCACTGTGTTGGTTGCTGCCGATGCGACCATGACGGGCGAGGAAGCTGAGAAGACGACGCTGCAATACGCCAACGGCTTTGCAACGGAACGGCAAACGGCTGATATGTTACACCACTCGTTGCAAGATTATGATCATAAGTGAATTGCAACATCTTTGCGCTTGTGCGCTGCAATAATTGGAACGCATCCTCGGATGGGGTACCAGACGCCCCCCCGTTGAAAACGCCGCCAAAAGAGCCGACAACGCGAATGCCGTTGCGAAGAGTTACGGGAATGTGTCGGACTGGCTTGGTGAAGCGACGTCCAGCGTCCATCACGCAAGCGTGCGCCGACACGCCGTCTCGGCGCCTCGAATTCCAAGTGTATCCGGTCGAGTTGGACCTCGCGTGGTTCGATGCATACTGCGGTTATCGGCGCGAGGGAGATTGTACTCGGCGTCTGGTAACTGGTCCAAGCATGCTGCCTTCGGGATTGCGGCTGTCTCCGTGCACTATGTATAAGGCGGGCGTCACAGACGCCGTTGAGGGAGAGCGTGTTGATGATGGATATCATGCGACACCAAAAGCAAAGCAGTGCAATACAAAGATCGTTGCAGGAGCAGCGATATGTCGGCACGCTCTGCAGTGTGGTGTCGCAGGATTTCGCTGCCCATGCCTTCCAGCGCGACGCGCTGCGATGTGCAATCCTTGCGTGCGGCTGCGCCCAGACGTCTGGGCTTGCTCCAGGTAAGAAGGAAAGGGTAAAGCGATCGCCACTTTGGGAATGGGATGCGATGCTGAGGCATATCGTTGGTGCGAGCTGGACCGCGGTCTCAATGTGCCACAGTTGCGAACACCGAAGAAACCGAAATTGCCCGATCACGTCCGTGATGCGTATGCGCAAAGAATCACATGCAT
>CAUYUJ010000840.1:35000-40000 GCA_963575745.1 Prorocentrum cordatum
TAGTAAAAATTATGCTGAAATACCAGTCGCACGGTAGTCGGAGGGGCCCAAAGGTTCCAATGGCAGCTCGCGCGCGGAAGAAAGAAAGAAATCCATGCGCCACCAGGGGTCCCAGGTTTAACGGGTCGCAGCGAAGGTTGACCCCCCGCGGAAAGAAAAAAATCCGGCCAGGGGTTGGGGGGTTCAGGCATGAGTCGCGGGGCTGATGCCTGAATCGATCTCTGCTGCCGGGCATGCCCCCTGCGCCTGTGGTGCCGCGCTAAAGGCGCAGCCTCCAGACATGGCCTCGGATGGCGCAGGGGGGCTCGGCGCCGACCCCGGCGCAGCAGGGCCCATGCCGTCCGACCACTGCTCCTGCGCGGGCGCACCCACGAGGAACTGCGCCGTTGGGCGGAGTGGGCCGCTGAAGCGAAGTTGTCCGGCGACCCCTCTATCGCGTGCCCGAAGCGTCTCAGCTGGCCCGTCACGCGGGTGAGCTGCCGAGCGTTCGCGGGGTAAGTCACGTCGCGGACGCCGCGCGGGCACGGCGACCTGAATGTTCGACGCGCCAACGGCGCGCAGCAGGATGAAGCTGAGCCCCTCGTGACCGATCATGAGTTGACCAGCTTGCTGCGCTCGGTTACGGAGAGGAGAATGCCGAACATCGTTAGGGGGTTGTCGATGCGCTCCTGCGGCAGTCGGTCGAAGGCCATCAGAGCCGATGCTGCCGAGGCGGGCCCCTCCTCGCCCAGCTAGCCCCGTCGGTGGGCCAAGCTGCGCATTCGGAGGGTCGTCGGTGGCGCTGGGTCGCCGTTCATGAGACCTCCCTGGATCAGGACGGCCGGCGGCCATTCGTCCACGCGTTCGCACGCTATGCCGGCGAGGCGCAACGAGACGCGGGCCGCCTGGCAAAACTCGTTCAGGCCTGGATTCGCCACTGACCAGATCACCACCTCGCGCGCCCATTTTTCGGGAAAAGCATGCCAGCCTAGTGCTCGGGCACCCGGGTGCGGAGGTGGCTCATGTTGCCGCTGCCGCCACCAGCGCCTGCGCTGGCGACGCAGCTTGCGACGGCGCACATGCCGACTCCAGCGGCCTTCCATCTGGAGGGCAGCCCCATCCACATGTCGCAGAGGTGCTGGGGGCCAGGCGCCCCCAAACGACGTTGCATGAATCGCCGATGGTACTTGCCCCGGATGTGTTCCTTCTCGTCAACGTATTGGGCGTCTGTTTCTGTCGCGCCACTCTAATGCTCGCGGTGTTCGGAGCACCCCGCGACGCAATCGCGGGAATGCTCTTCGTGCGTCGCGCGGTCACTTTGCTGAGCGCCGCCAATTGAAGAATCGTCTAGAGGAGTGCGCATCGGGATCCCGTCCTGCCCGACTGGCGGGTCTCAGCGGGCGCAGCGAAGGGTCGGGTCCGGAGGTGTGACTCCTCGGAGCGATGGCGTCCCAGTCGCCGCGCCTTCCACTGCATTGCTTCGGGGGGCGAGGAGCGCAGTTCCCGCGCTCCCCGCTGCATCCCCTCTCGGCACCGGCGACGCAGTAGCCGGTCTGTTTGCTTCTCCCAGAGCTCTCGGGACACAATCCCAAGAAGCTCGGGACCGTGTTCTCGCATCGCAGATGTGGACGTCATGTCGAAAACGATCCAACACCTGAGGCTACCCCCACGGGCGGGGGCAATGACAGTTTGGGGCCCGCGAGCTGCCTGGACACAGTCCGAGCGTGCCCGGGCTGGGTCGCAGAGCAGTCCATGCAGATCTTGGTGATCTTGTCCTCGATGAGGTAGTGGTTGCGCACGCTCTCGGTCGCTGGTCCTGGCGGATGGGCGGATGCCCTTGAGGACCCTCGAAGAACGTCTCCTGCCACTTGTAATGAGCGGGAAGAAATGCGCGAAAGCGGGGTGTTGAAGGCGGTGTAGACGTTCCCCGTCGCGGGTCCTGGCGGATGCGCCGACGGACCCTGCTGCCAGAGCGAGGGGGGGGGAGTGCACGACGGCGCAGATGCTGAAGGCGGTTGACCGAAGCCAAAGGCGACGGAGGGTTGAAGCAATTGCGGTCGACGCGAGGCAAGACACGGCGGCCGCGGTGGAAACAAGGGTGAACCTGCTCCGCTATGAACTAGAGATGGGGACGTAGATGTGGATATAGTTTCCGTAAACACCTTAAGGCGGAATGTACCATACGGGCCATGGGACTAAAGCGCGTCTGAAGCGGGCACGGCAGCTTGGCCAGCTTCCATGCCCCAGAACAGAAAGGCAGCGGACAAGCTCGGTGAGAAGCAGGCATACCACGAGGACCTACCGTTCGACTAGGATGAGGATGAGGATGAGGATGCGGAGGGGGAACAGGAGGAGGCGGAAGAGGAGGAGGACGAGGAGGAGGAGGAAACGGATGATGAGATGGTAGGTTGTGGTTGTCTTGGCTCTGCTTTGCATGGTTCTGTGCTCGCTGACCCATCGCGCTGCGATTGCGAGGAGGGGGAGAAGAGGAGGAGGAGGAGGAGGAGGAGGAGGAGGAGGAGGAGGAGAAGGACGAGGAGGAGGGGGAGGAGGAGGAGGAGGAGGAGGAGGAGGAGGAGGAGAAAGAAGGAAAGAGGAGGGGGAGGAGGAGGAGGAGGAGGAGGACGAGGAGGAGGAGGATGAGGAGGACAAGGAGGAAGATCCGCCGACCCCTTGGGGCCATCGGCGTGTGAGATATTTCCCCTTCCCCAAACCTCTCCCCCTGGGGCCTGGTCCGGTCGGTTTGGAGGGGGTGGGGGTCCGGCTGGCCCTGGCTGAACGCGCCACGGGCCTGACGACGGGCCATGAGGGCCCCTGGAGGCCCACAAGATGGTCCAAGAGGGCCCCGGGTCGCCGATGGATCGTTCCAAGATGCCCAAGATGGCCACCCGACGGCCCAAGAGGCCCCCGAGACGCCCCAAGAGGCCCCCAAGAGGCGTCCCAAGAGGGCCCCTAGAAGCAAACATCGTCCCCTTCTCTAGGGGAAACGTATGATTTTAGCACACTCGTCTCTTGGGCTTTCACAACGTCCAAGACGGCCCAATAAGCCTCCAAGATCGTCCCAAGACGGCCCAGAAAGCCCCTAAGAAGGCTCCAAGACGGCCAAAGAGGGCTCCAAGAGGCCCCCCAGACGGCTTCAGGAGGGGGCCCAGGCGGGGGATCGGCGGTGCGGCGCAAGCCCAAGAATCAGGAGGAGGAGGAAGAGGAGGAGGAGGAGGCGGAGGAGGAGGAGGAGGAGAGGAGGAGGAGGAGAGAGGGAGAGGAGGGGGGGAGGAGAGAAAGGAGGAGGAAAAGGAGAAGGAAAAGGAGGAAAGAGGATGAGGAGGAGGAGGAGGAGGAGGAGGAGGAGAGGAGGGAGGGTGGGAGGAGGTGAAGGAGGAGGAGGAAGAGGAGAGAGGAGGAGAGAGGAGAGGAGGAGAGGAAGAGGGGAGGAGAAGAGGGAAGAGGAGGAGGAAAAGGAGGCCTGGGCGACTTCCCAGTGCAAAGTGTCAGGGACCCTGGCACCATACTTCACAGCTGGGGTCGATTGGGAGGAGGAGGAGAGGAGGAGGAGGAGGAGGCGGAGGCGGAGGAGAGGGAAGAGACGAGAAGAGGATGGGAGAAGGAGAAGAGGAAGAGGAGGAGGAGAGGAGGAGGAGGGAGGGAGGGGAGGGAGGAGGGAGGAGGGAGGAGGAGGAGGGAGGGGGGGAGGATGGAGGGAGGATGGAGGAGGAGGAGGAGGAGGAGGAGGAGGAGGGGAGGAGGGGAGAGGGAGGAGGGGGAGGGGAGGGGAGGGGGGGGAGGGGAGGAGGAGGAGGGGGAGGAGGAGGAGGAGGAGGAGGAGGAGGAGGAGGAGGAGGAGGAGGAGAGAGAGGAGGAGGAGAGGAAGGA
This sequence comes from Prorocentrum cordatum, assembly GCA_963575745.1. Classification (NCBI taxonomy): domain Eukaryota; class Dinophyceae; order Prorocentrales; family Prorocentraceae; genus Prorocentrum; species Prorocentrum cordatum. Next base: position 38,850 of record CAUYUJ010000840.1, read on the forward strand.
GGAGGGAGGAGGAGGAGGAGGAGGAGAGGAGGAGGAGGAGAGAGGAGGAGGAGGAGGGAGGAGGGAGGAGGAGGAGGAGGAGGAGGAGGAGGAGAAGAGGAGGAGAGGAGAGGAGGAGAGGAGAGAGGAGGAGGAAGGGAGGAGGAGGAGGGAGGAGGGAGGAGGGAGGAGGGAGGAGGGAGGAGGGAGGAGGAGGAGGAGGAGGAGGAGGAGGAGGAGGAAGAGGAGGAAGAGGAGGAGGAGGAGGAGGAGGAGGAGGAGGAGGAGGAAGCCCCGCCCGCACACGCCTCGGTCGGGTGCTGCCAGAGGTGCCCCTGGCCCAAGGCGTCCCCAGCCTTTCGCGCCATTTCGGATCCCACTGGGGCCCTCTGGGAGTGGTGCTCTGGAGGCTGTCTGCGGTCCTGGCCTGCGATGTCCACAGCAGTCTGCGCCGTTTTGGAACTCACGGGGGCCCACTGGGGCCCCCTGGGCGGGGTGCTCTGGGGGCCGTCTGCTGTCCTGGCCTGGGGTGTCCCCGGCTGTTCGCGCCGTTTTGGAACCCCTGGGGCCCCCTGGGCCTCGTGACGGGTGCTCTGGAGGCCATCTGGGCCTCCCCAGAAATCCTGGGGACGCCTTGGGCCAAGGACACCTCTCATCTCGGGCGTTGGCAAAACTGGGTTTAATGGAACCTGTCGGGGATCTTCTGACCCGGGTCAATCCAGACCCGGGTCATCAGGAAACCAAAAACTGCAATGCAGGGAAGAAAAACTGCAACGCAGGTCTTCGCAAACCCGGGTCAGCCAATATGTGCGGCCGTCTCACGGCCACGAGCGGCTCCTTGACCCGGGTCAGCCAAAGGGGACCTTCGCAGGATCCTGCAGGATCCGGCGCCCTGGCTGACCCCCGTCTGCATTGACCACCGTCTCAAAACTCCCGAACCTGGTTTCGTGATTTGTACCGGGGGCGCCCCCCGTCCCATTCCATTTCCACTAACCGGAACTGCCGTCACCCGAAAAACACCAGTTATGGTTTAATGAATCTGGCCAATTGAGGGGCCCCAGGGCCCTACCACTAACCGGGTCCCCTTACCCGGGGTCCTGGCTATACCCGATCATCACCTCTCTGGCAGCACCCGAGCCGGGGGGGGGCACAGAGCCGGCTCGCGCCCAAAT
>CAUYUJ010000840.1:42500-100000 GCA_963575745.1 Prorocentrum cordatum
TATGTATGTATGTATGTATGTGTGTGTGTATGTATGTGCGTGCGTGCGTGCGTGCGTGCGTGCGTGTGTCTGTGTGCGCGCGCGTGTGATGTGGTGTGACGCGGTGTAGCGTGGTGGTGGTGGTGGGTGGGGTAGTGGGGTGGTGGTGGCGGTGCGCGTGCGTGCGTGCGTGCGTTGGTGGGTGGAAGTAGCGGTGGGCGAAGCGGGGCGCGGGGCGGTGGTGGCGGGCGGACGGGCGCGCGAGAAAGAGGCCCGCGCTGGGGCGAGAGCGCCATCCTGAACGACGGAGGCAAAACACCGATCCGAAAATGAGACCCACGCTGCAGCGAGAGCACGATTCGGAACGAGCGGGGCCCGAACATGAGGCCGGCGCCTCAGCGAGAGCAACATTTTGGAAAAACATGCAGGCGAAAACCCAATTCCCGGGAATCCTGTGTGTAAAAAAACAATACGCGGGGGGGGGGGGGCGAACACTCCCAGCACGTCATCAGGGGGAGAGGGAGAGAAGTATTCATATTGAGTAATTGCGAAAGGAAAAAAGGGGGGGACAGGAGAGAGGGGGAGGGGGGGGGGGACAGGAGAGAGGGGGGGAGGGGGGGACAGGAGAGGGGGGGGGGACAGGAGAGAGGGGGGGGGAGAAAGGGGGGGGAAGGGGGAAGGAAGGAGAGAGGGGGGAGGGGACAGGAGAAAGGGGGGGGGAACATGAGAGAGGAGGGGGGTTGGGAGGGGGGGCTGGGATCATCACCATCTCCATCACCATCACCATCACCATCGTCACATCACCATCATCACCATCATCCGGAGCGCCCCGGATCGGCGGCACTGGCAGGAGGCCGCTACAATATCAGCACAAGCCCTGATTCCCTTCGCGTACAACTCCACTATTTTGGCGACCGACTCGAACGCATAACGGTCTCAGGTTATCCGACTGGAGTTTCGCGCTGCCTGCGAAGAGGTCGGCAATCGTCTCGCAACCAATAACAACTCGCAAGCACCGGGACCCGTATTGCCAATGGTGGTCGTCCAGACGCAGAACGGGACATGGCATGTTCTGGAATGTATGGGCATCACCTTGCACGCGCTGTTCCAAGGGATAGCGAACCGGCCCAGCAATCGAGCTTGGAAGCTGAAGTAAATGCCGTAGTTTGCAAATGCTGTCCACGAGCTCACACCAGCCTGAGCACCGCGACGTTCTATCTGAAAACGTGTCCCGGTAGGCCCTCCAACCTTCACCATACAAGCGGGGCTTCCAACGATGTAATCGCCCGGCCTGGCGTGGAGCGCGCCAAGCCTCGGTCGCGACGTTCTCCGCGGGACATCGATTGGGCCAGCAACCGCATGTTAGCAGAGTTGTTCCCTCATCCACTGCGGCGGCGTGTCGCCCAAACCTACAATCGTTTGCTGTTCGTCCCAAACTACGGCGTGAATTGAACGAAGCACTTGGTGATGAACAAGAGGCACTTTGAATCTATGGAACCAGTTGTACATCTCGGAAGCACTCCGAACGACGAATTGCATTATACATTCGTCCGGTGTCGGCCGAAGTTTTCGACATGCGACGCAACCGCTGCAATTCCCAAGTTCGAATACGGCCCAAGCTGCGCTGCGAGACGTGCCACGTGCAAGCGCCAAAGATTGCAAAGGATACGACTGTCATCACCCGGGTGACTCCAACCTAAGACCCATGGAGGCCCAACCGGAAAGAAAAAAAAATGGGGCGCGCCGAAGAACCCAGGGGGTCCGGCTTCCGCGGAGGAAAGAAAAAAACCCTGGCGATGGGGTTCGAGCACGGGGGTTACCCCCCCCCTCAAATTCCGGAAGAGGAATGAACTCCCAGCCGCGGGGGTGCCCGCGCGAGGGGTCCCACCCCCCCAAGCGCAACCAGAGGAAGAAAAGCGTGAGAGCCGAGACTGTAAGTGCAATGCAACAACACCTTAATCGCGGTTGCACTAGGGATTTGTATTAGTACGGGAACAACTGAATTACAGCCGGTGAGGTTTGGGTTCGGGTTCGGGCTTATATATTGGGAACCCAGTATATTGGAAACGCAATATTTGGAAACTCAATATATTGGAAACCCACTATATTGGAAACCCAATATATTCGAAACCCAATATTAGAAACCCGATATATTGGAAACCCAAAATATTGGGAACCCAATATATTAGCAACCCAATACATTGGAAACCCAATATATTGGAAACCTAATACATTGGAAACCCAATATATTTGAAACCCATTATATTGGAAACCCAGTATATTGGAAACCCAATATATTGGAAACCCGTGCTCTCTAGGAACAACTGCGCGATAGGACATGATAGTACCAGTTGTACTCAAGTACGAGTTGTACGGTAGTCGGAGGGGTTCAGGGGTTCCAACAGCAACGCGCGCGGGGAAGAAGGAAAGAAATCCATGCGCCGCCAGGGGTCCCGGGTTTAACGGGTCGCCGCGAAGGTTGACCCCCCGCGGAAAGAAGAAAAGAAATCTGGCCGGGGGGGTGGGGGGTTGAGGGATGAGTCACGGGGGCGATCGACTGTCGTCCGCCAAGCCTGGATTCGACTTCCAAGATTACCGTGTGAACGTAATAACCGGGAGTGCTTGAAATGTGCAGCGTCGGCCTGGCCGAAGCGATAACCCATAGAGGTGCCAGTGCCCTCTCGTCTGTCTAAGCATTCACCTAATACCCAAATTCGCGGCAACTCCTTGTAAGTTAAACTGGCCCTGGCGCATGTGATCTGTGACGGCGCTCTTGGTGCCGTCGTGCCTTCGGAGCGCAGGTACTCCACAGGGGACGGCTTCCAATGATTGCCAATTCGGTTGATTGCGTCAGTGAGCTGCACGACCATGCTCTAGAGCTAGGCGTGCGACGACGAGAAAAGGATGATGTTGTCTGCCCACACTGCGTGGCTAATGATGATGCCGTCGTCGATGTGTACTCCGCATTCCAACTGACTCCACGCGCGCACGAGAGGGTCAAGTGCATGTTCGAGGAGCATGTTCCACTCACTAGATGTCTCGACTCCTCCCTGTTTCCCGCCTTCGCGGAATGTGAGCAGTTTTGTAGACCCTGCGCCAGGTAATGTGAGAAAGGCTTGCACACCAGACAATTCAATTCATTCAGGAGAAGGGTGGCCATGCCATGAATAATTCCCCTACCAATCATAGCAGTTGACAAATGCTCGTGGCTCATATCATCAAAAACTGTTCTAAAATCTTGTACAGCGATGTGTACTTGTAGCCCCCATTCGTGTCCGAAATGCAATAGCTGCCGACTCATGCCGGTTATGTCGGTCGCCTTGCGGCGCCGCTTGAAGCCATATGTCTGCACGCAAAATGGCCGCATTTGTTGTGAGAGCGCTGGCTGGAGACATCGTGCGTACCACTTCTGTAATTCTGGAGACTTCCCTATCCACCGCATGTTCGAGAGCTCCGTGGCAGATTTGACCTTCGGAGTGCCGAAAACCTTTAATATTTTCCCAAAGGTGATTGCCCAGTATCTCGAAAATTCGCCCTGCCCCAGAACAACTCCCACACGTGCAGTGCTAGGATCTCTGGGGTCAACTTGTACACGTCCGCCGGAACGCCATCAGGGCCTGTTGCGGCTCCCGTCCGAAGAGCAGCTCTGGCATGGAGGACGTCGAAATATTCAATGTCCACGGGATGTTCCAGGGCATCAACCCTGCGATCAACGTACCGAGCATACAAACATTGCAAACGAAGCTGCTCCGAGTTCACGTCATTCGAATCATCCTGGAAACGACTCCTTCAGAAATCGTAGGCTCCATCTAACCACTGTTCCCGGTCAAAGGTCAAAACCCCACAAATGTCCATGTAAAAGGGCGTAAATATGACACGTGGGGGCCCACGGCAAAGGCTCTGCAGCTTACGATGATTACGAAGTTGTGTGCGTTTGGCCCTGTCTCGACGTAAGCTTGAAGTGCTGTTGAGGAAGTCACTTGCCGATCTTGGCATGACAGACCTGCTTGTAGCGTGCTGAACGGATTCTGCAATGCTCAACAGCTTGGGTTCCAGGGAGGTCAGGGACGAGGCCAAAATCTCCTGGCCAATGCACTCGTTGAGGAAGACGTCGTGCTGCACCTGATTGGCTGGAGCCCAACCTTTGAGAGATGCCTTCAAATCCTGAAGCAATGCCAAGAAATATCTGCGATCAACGGCCTATGGTCCACGTTGGTCCGAATGAAACTGGAGGATCTTGCCAAGGTGCGGCACGGCCGCAGATATCCGACGACACCCCAATGAAATCGATCTGAGGACGGGCTTCGAGAACTCTCTTCACCCCGGAAGTCCAAAATCGTTCACGGAAGCTGGTGCTAGGTGCTTCACCGAAAGGTGTTCATGGCACGGATTCCCAATGCCGTCATCCACGAACAGATTGTGTTCTGCATGCTGGGATAATGAGATCGAAGAGGAGGTAGGACGAGAGGGCCGGTAAGGTCGGAGACTTTGCCTGGCAAGGTAACGTTGCCGTAAAAGCCAGCAATGATGCTAATGGTATCGGGTGAAACTCGTTGACGACACTCCTGTATGAATTCGACTGTCCCCTCTATCACCTCTGCCGCCAAGCCGTCTATACGTAGCATCGTGGTCAACGAAATGGCAAGATAACAAAACGAGGGTGCCAACGAGGACGCCCATCCAATACTTGCCACCCCGTCCTAGGCGGACCATGTGACTGAACGCTCGTGGGACCAGGACCCCGCAATCTCCAGAGCCCGCGTCCAAGCCAGCACCGTGCCATTTATGTACGACGAAATTGAGTGAACACACCCCTGGCTCCCAAGTGGGAATCTGCTGGAGTAGCACACAAGATGAGGAAAGCCCCCTGGACTTCAGATCACTGGTGATCTCCCCGCTCCGTCGTCCTCGTCCTCATCCTCATCCTCCTCCTCCTCCTCCTCCTCATCATCATCATCAGCATCCTCATCATCCTCATCATCCTCATCATCCGGCTCCTCCTGCTCCTCCTCCTCCTCCTGATTACCATCCCCATGACCATAACCATCACCAGCATCATCATCATCGTCATCATAATCATCATCATCATCATCATCATCATCGTCATCATCAGCATCCTCATCATCATCATCGTCGTCATCATCATCAGCATCATCAGAATCATCATCAGCATCCTCATCACAATCATCATCATCATCATCGTCATCGTCGTCATCATCATCACCATCGTCGTGATCATCACAAGCACCACAATCATCACCACAATCGTTGTCATGAGCATCATCAGCATCATCATCACCACCATCCTCGTCGTCATCATCGTCAGCATCCCCATCATCATCATCATCATCAACATCCTCCTCCTCATTATCATCAATAACACAATCATTACCATTATCATTACCATTACCATTGCCCTTACCGTTACCATCAGCACCAGCATCATCAATATCATCATCATCACAACCATCATCATCATCATCATCATCATCATCGTCATCATCATCACCATTATCAGCATCATCATCATCGTCATCGTCATCATATCGTGACCGTCGTCGTCAACAACAACATCATCACCAGCATCATCATCACCATCATCAACATCAGCATCGCCGTCATCATCGCCATCAGCATCATCTTCGGCATCAACATCAGCCTCATCAGCAGCATCAGTGTAAGCATAATCATCATCATCAGCATCATCAGCAGCATCTGCTTCATCATCGGCATCATCATAGTCAAGATCAGCATCATCACCAGCCTCAGCATCATCATCACCATCATCATCACCACTATCATCACAATGACCATCATCAATATCGCCATCATCATCAGCACCATCATCCTCAGTATCACCGTCAGCATCACCACCATCATCGCCATGCTCATCATCAGTATCTGAAGTGTAATCATAGTCGTAATCATCAGCATCAGCATCATCATCATCAGGCATCATCAGCATCATCATCACCATCGTCGTCGTCATCATCTTCATCATCAGCCCCACCATACGAATCCTAGTCTGCATATGATTCGGCGCATGTGGACCCAGGTCTGAGCGGGCGCTCTCTCGTTGCTCTTCGTCCACCCATCACAGAAGGCACGTCGACAGAGCATCACTCGGGTCGTTTACGGTCGGACCTAAGCCATAACAGCATCCTTCAAGAACATGAGTCCCTCTGCTGGCCAAAACAACCAGCACATCCCAAGGTACCCCCCCAAGATGCACAAGAACATCCAACACACACGAAGATCACTGGGGTACCCTCCATGAACCGACTTCGATCTTATACATCGGTCCGACCGTGCTCCGCCTCGTCGCCGCGAGCGAGGCCGCGACCGAAACAGTGTGCGCGCGCTCGCTGGACGTCGGGGGGCGACGATGGGGGCGAATAGTCCATGGGAGAGCCATACATGTATCCAAAAGCGCCACTGGCCCATGCAATCGACAAAACTCCCGTGCGAATACGTGTCATGCCCGCCCATGTGCTACTAGCCCCTATCGCTGCCTCCGAAGGAAAGGTACCCTCCGTGAGCGTGTGCTCGCGCGCTAGCGAGCTGGTCGGCACGCTCGGGCCACGGGTGGGCGCGGGCGCGGAGCCCGCGGCTGTATATCGTGGCGGGAGCGGGCTCCGCCCTGTGTGGAGAGCTCGGAGGCAGCCCCCAGCCCATGCGTGACCTAGACCGTCGTCGTCGTCGTCGTCATCGTCGTCGTCGTCGTCGTGGTCGAGGTCGTGGTCGTGGTCGTCGTCGTGGTCGTGGTCGTGGTCGTGGTCGTCCATGGTCGAGGTCGTGATCGTGGTCGTGCTCGTCCAACGTGGTCGTCGTCCTTGTCGCTGTCGCTGTCGCTGTCGCTGTCGCCGTCGTCTTCGTCGTCGTCGTCGTGGTCGTCTCCTCGGCAGTCCACTGGCTCGCCGAACTTCGTACATCGCGCCCCGCGATGCGCGACGCGCGACTGTCGTCGCGCCCTCGCGTCGCGCCGCCGCCCTGGAGAACGGAGCCTCTCCAACATTCTCCAACCCACGCCGCGGCGCTCGAAATGCGCTCATCTTCGCGCCCCCGCGGGTGACAGACGAATAATTGCACCTCCAATTCGCCGTTTGGCTTCGACCCGCAGAAAGTGTGCGGGAACTGCAGAGTCTGGTCGGTCAACACGCTCTGGCCGAAATGTGGGAAACGGACGACTTCTTGGCGACAAGGCCATTCGTGTACGTACCAGCGAGTGGTCCTGTCGCCTGTCACCGATATGGCCGAGGGTCACCTTCGCGAAATCGCACCTCCTTGCCCCACTCAGCCAAATGGGTGGCCAATTCTTGGAGGGAGACGGCGGGGAGTGCAGTCCGGATGGGGAAAGTGGCAGCTGAGAGATGACTCTTCGAGGATGCGCCCGAGGACAAGTCAACCCTGGCCATGCCAGTGGGTAACGGAGTTGTTGCATTCAAAATGTCGAAACGACGCCCACGTCCTTCACAAGGCCGATTCCAGCGCGACTAGCCAAGGACGGTTGCGTGGTGGTCTTTGCGCATCAGACCGCTCTTCCAAATGGCGCTGGTTGAAGACGCCGTGGACACGCTGCTGGAACACGCATCGCTGTTGATTCCACGATTGCGTGCCCACTGCCGACTTCCTCCCACCTCTCACCCCTCTCCTCTCCTCTCCTCTCCTCTCCTCTCCTCTCCTCTGTCCTCTCCTCTCTTTTCCTCGCCTCTCCTTTCCTCTCCTCTCCCTCCCTCCTCTCCCTCCCTCTCTCCCACTCCCTCCCTTCCCCAGCTCCAGCTCCAGCTCTAGCTCCAGCTCCAGCTCCAGCTCCAGCTTCAGCTCCAGCTCCAGCTCCAGCTCCAGCTCCTCCTCCTCCTCCCCCTCCTCCTCCTCCTCTTCCTCTCCCTCCACCTGCGGCGATGCAACCGCTGTCCTCCACCTCCCTCCTACTTCGCTCCCCGCCACTGGCGCCTTGGCCATGATCATCGCGAACTTGCCCCCTGGGAACCACAAGACCTGGTGCACGGCAGCTCCGAAGCGGCAGGGGGGCAAAGCGTGAAGCCGGGGAGAGACGGGGAGGAGGGGGCGCTGGGAGAGGTTGCGGGAGGAGGAGGAGGAGGAGGAGGAGGAGGAAAAGGAGGAGGAGGAGGACGAGGAGGAGGAGGAGGAGGAGGAGGAGGAGGAAAAGGCGGAGGAAGACGAGGAGGGGAGGAGGAGGAGGAGGGGGACGAGGAGACAGGTGGGAGGAGGAGGGGAAGGAAGGAGGAGGGGAAGGAGGAGGGAAGGAGGAGGCAGGAGGACGAGGGGATGAAGGGAGGGCTGAGGATCAGAGGAGGCGAAGAAAGGACGGCAAGGCCCCGCCGCACGCGACGCCGACCGCAATGGCTTGGGTCCGGCTGCCCGCCGCTCGCGGGGATAGCCCCTGCGGCAAGGCCACGGCCACAAGGGGAGGGACCCTCGCGCGAACAATCCGGAAAACACGAGGCGCCCTGATGTTTCCCTGGTCGAACGGGTAGGAGGGAGGACATCGAATCGCGAAATCGAATCGGATCGGGCCGATCGGAATGGGCCCTGCACCCCCCCCTCTTCGCTGCCCTCTTTGGCAGGGTCCGCGCTCGAGCAGCCCAAAAAGCGCGACGCGCCTCGACGTTTTTCTGTGTAGGGTAAGGGAGGGAAAACAACCGCGAGGCTCCAGATGGTGAGGGCCTCGCTCGAACACCCGAGAAGCACGACACACCTCGGTCTTTGCCTGTGTAAGGGGTGGGGAGAGGGAGAGAGAGAGAGAGAGAGAAAGAGAGAGAGAGAGAGCACTGGCAGCGTGCACCTGGGAACAGGAGAGTGCAATGGTCCCGTTTCGTCATTGCCCTGTTGGCAGTCCGCGTGGTAAAATACTCCCTTCTCCTCCTCTGATCACCCTCGTCTCGATATTGAGAAAGGTATCGTGGGGCAGGGTCCTTTACGATGCTGATCACACTCGTGACGATGGGGCAATACTGTTTATGGGCAGCGGGCATAGTAGCTGTCCTGCAGCTCTCGGCCGCACGTCAGAAAGTCCTGCAGCTGCTAACCACAAAAACTTGAGCCAGAACGGTTCAGGATGAAACGTCCTGGAAACATGTGATATATATATATATATATATATATATATATAACGAGCCTCTCGGGCTTGGGGCTCTAAGGAGGCTCTTGGGAATACCATTAAGCATGGCATGGTTGCAAGCGGAATGTGAAACACGATGCGCCGTGAAACGCAGATAAACATAAAAAAAGGGGGCTCCTAGTGAGCCCAGACATGATAAGTAATCCCGTGTTTTGGTGAGCTCTCACGCATGGTCTCTGGGGCACTGTCGCAAGTAGGCGCCGGGAGGGCAGGCGAGGAGCGGCGAATTCGTTGCCCGAGCGTTAAAGTTCGATGTTGCGGCATCGAAGCCTGCCGCTGGCTTTAGAATCACACAGAACATCGAGCGCGGGGGAGTCCCCACTGCGCCTTATAGGGTATGATGTCCAGCAAACGCCACCTGATCAACGTCGGTGCCACGGGCGAAAAGAACAGGTCCCTTCAGCCACTGATCCAGCTCGTGCTCGTCGGGAATAGTTCTATGATCTAGCTGGTCGGTGCCCTCCGTTCTGCGTTCGGAGTACTGCGGTGCAGAGGATCGCCCACGAGCCTCCAGTGGTATCCTGCACGGAAGAGCTCCAGTAGCACTCTAGCTGCGCGATCCATGCTGCGTCCGTCGGCTAGCATAGCGTCACTGTGAAACCGATGGATCTGGAGTCCAGTCTGCTACTTCTGCCGTCGGATGCCAAAAAAATCGATGCTGGTCCTCTTGTCTCGAGGGCCAAGTCCAGCAGACTCGCCCTTTTCGATCGCGCTGTAGCCCGACTTCCAGCCTGTGACCAGCACTCCGGGGCAGGTTGCGATGGTGTCGTTCACGCGTCGCTTGCTGGCATAGTCAACAGGGCCGCACTCCAATCGTATATACACAGGCGCACCTAGCTGATCTCGTCCAGGGTCTCCGTCAACATCTGCACTTCAGCGCTGGCGCTGATTCTCGCAACTCGTGGAAGCTTACAAGGCGTGGCGAAATCGGCGCCACCGTTGCCGTGGAACCGCCGAGGAAGGAAAGCGGCGCCGCGCAATCATCTCCCAGTCCTGAGATTATCCAGCGACGCGTGCCGCCCAAGCGGCGTCGCCCCAGCCGACCGCAGTTAGGCGTTCGATGGCGGGGGCGGCCATGGCCACGTGGGCGGTGTCATTGGCAGCGCGGATGAGCTCGTTGATCTTCTGGCTCGTGGAAACTGTTGCCGTAGGAATCTCCGCCTGCAGTAGAAAGCTTTCTGCACTGAGCCACGGTGCCGACTGCTGAGCTCTCCAGCCATCTGCGCCGAATCGTCCACGTAGAACAGCGCACCCCTGGTCGGTGATTCCTTCCGTAGGCTTCCACCCCCTTCTGATCTTGATCGGCTCCGCATTCAGGGCGTTGTTGTCATGTGCGCGCCCGCGCGTGAAATCGTCGCCCTGGCGGATGCTGGCGCCACGCTGGACAAAAGCTTCGGGGCCCCGCGGCGTCCGCCCAAACGCGCCTTGAATATCCATTTTCTAATTCTGAAGCGCCGCGTTGAAGTGGGACTCGGCAGTCATCGTGACGTCTAAGCGTCGCATCGCCCTGCCGACCACATTTCCGTCGTCCCTGGCAACCCAGACACATGGCTCACGCTCGGCAGCTTCGAGGCCCAGCTTTGCGAGCGCCCCCTTGAAGTAAAGCCACCATGTACAAAGGGCATGCGCGAATCCGCGCATAGGCGTGAGAAACTGAGGTGCCCGGTCATCCTTCACGCCAGAATATTGTCGCGCATCCTTGGGCGGGTCCGCGTAAATATTGCGCCCCTCCTCGCCGGTCTCGCCCCGTGGCCTGCTGCGGCATCTGCATTTTCCCGCTTCCATTTGTGTCTGGCTGACATCGGCAGAAGTAAGTGTCGCGCCCTCCTCGATGCAACAGAGGAGTCCGTCTGGAGACGTAGCAAATCAGGATCGCTAAAGCCGAGCGCGACCAATCGCGCCACCCCTCGAAAAAACTCACAACTCTCGTCCTCCTCCCACGTCAACGCGAAGCGACAGCGCAGTAACCGCGCCGGGGCCACGCCCTGCCTGCTGAGGATCCGCGCGACCTGGGCGCTGAGAACGGAGGCGTGCTCCATTTGCTGAGCAACATCTTCTTCTCCTCGGGAGTAGCCATCTTGAGCGAAACCTCTACTCGGCCCTCCCGAGCCTGGGGTGCGATGAAGTTGCTCGGGTCCTCAATGTAAGACATGAGGGCGGGCGCATTCTTTAGGTGCGGGGATCTCTAAAACGACGCGCTCGCCATCCTCCTTGGCCTCCTCGTACTGCTGAGCGCTGTAGGCGTAGGCCTCATGCAAGCTGCCATCCTGGAAGTAATCGGCGAAGTCTCAAATCGCGGCGTTGATCCGCAGCTTCTGGGCCAGGCGCTCAGGCATATCGACTTGATCTGGTGTCCTCTTCTGACTGGTGTTCGGATCTCCTTACGCGCCGACAGCGAGCTCCCCGGCGTCGGAACCATCGGGGAAGGGCGTGCGTGACGAGGGCGGCCCCATGCCTTTTCGCCCAGCTGAATCAAGGGATTCTCCTCGTCGACCTCGATGGGGATCGCCTCGTCTTCCTCGACGGTTCCTGGAAACTGAGTCGGGTCAGGGAGTTGATCTTCAGCTGGCGGTGGTTGTCCAGGCGGTGCTTTGGGGAGTTTGATAAATGGACCGTCGGCCCCCCTGCGCCCGCGGGCCGGTCTTCTGTCGCAGCCTCCTCGTACGCAGACGTGCTGATGAGGATGGCGATCCACGGGTGCCTCCTGGGCCGTAGCTCTGAAAAGCTCCTCGCGGTGGCAGCGGCGCGTCGTCTTCGTCGCCGACTGCCCGGGGCCCGCTCGGTGGGCCAGGTGGGTGTCCAGGACTAGCAGGCCCATGACATAGCACTCGCCCAGGTCCGCACCAGCGCCCCCGCTCTGGCATGGAGCGGGGCTGGCCTGAGTATTCCTCCAGGCTCTGGGCGGTAGCCAACGGTAGTCGGAGACCACGTCGCCGGTCTCGTACTTCTTGAAAAACTGAACTTCGCGGCCTCGGCTCTCTTGACTCTGTCGGAGTTCTCAGTCTAGACATGTGCCAGTCGTGAGAGACGTCGCACATGGGAATCTGGAGCAAACGCGCCCTCCTGCAATTCTGCGACGATGAGAGGCAGGTGGTTGGGTTCGTCGTGGAAGTTCATTGTGTCTCTTGTAAGTGTTATGCCGGCATGTCGCTGCAGTGGGCTGAAACCGTCGACCCTGATAAGGTTGCCCCGAGCTGTCGTCTGGAGTCCAAACATCTCGGTCGCAGGCGCATCCTGTGATTTCATCTCGTCGGAGGCGTCGAGGGCCCCCTTGAAAGCTTCGATGGCGCCCTCGTTCTTGCCGACCTGCCAGTGGGCGTCAGCAGCGCAGGACAAGCAATCGATGCCCTCGCTCTCGGCCCACTCTCGGAATTCATTTCAGATGGCACTTCCAGCGGGGTCGCAGCGCACTACCTTGGGGCGCCCCATCCACGGAAGCCATTTCGCCAAGGAAATGCAACGTAGGTCGCCCGTTTGAACTTGACGAGTCTGGCCGCGAATCTCCTTCTCATCGACCAGCCGCACGTGCGATGCATCGGACCCAGCGCCCGAGATTGCCAGCGCCTTGTTGGCATTCTTGCCGCGGCGCATCCATGAGAAGACGTCGACTAGCACCTCGTATCATGTCCGAGGTTGCTCCGCTGAAAATGTTGGCGGCCGCTTCGCGGGTGGTCGATGGGCATCAGAGATGTCGCGCTTTCGATGACGAGCAACGCATGGGACTTTTGGTCGGGCCCCATAGCGCAGGAGATGAGCGCGCGGCAGGTGCGCGAGGTCCGCGTGCGCCAGCCGAACGAAGCTCTCAAGTTTCTGGATCGTCTCCTTCTCGAGGTCGCGCTTATCCATCCCGCCCATCGATGGCGCTGGCAGACGAGCGGCTGATGCGTGGCTGTCAGACAGTGGCAGCGCGCAATCTCCCATCGCGGTCTGAACCCCTTGTCCTTTCTCTTGTCGTCAACACGTCCGCGACCCTTGTTAGAGGATCGACTGCTGACCTTCGGGCTCTTCGACTTAGGACGTCGCCCTTGTTGGTCGTCGTCGCGGTGCCCTGCGTTCTTGTCCTCATCCAAGGGGAGCTTCCTGGCTGTCTTCGCTCGGCGTAGTGGGTCTCGAGCCTCCTTGAATCTGCGCCGCTGGGATGCGATCGCCTGTTCGGCAGCCTCGATCTCCTCAGCACTGTAGAGTGTTTCCTCAAAACTGTCATCGTTATTCTCGGTCGCGGCTGACGTGTCTGAGTGCTCATAGCAGGCGTGGTCCTCGGCGTCTGGCTCATCTTCATCTGCCCCCCAGCCGGCGCGGGTGCGACCGCGTCCTCGATGCCGGTTTCCGCCTTCCCCTTGCTTCCCGTCACGATTTGCGACCTCGTCGTCCGGCCCGGGCACTCTCAGCTACTCGCCGATGGTCTGGCAGTCGACGTTGCCATTCACGGCGCTGGTGACTGCAGCTCTCTCAGCTGGTGTTCGACATGGCCATTGCAGTAGCAACGTGAACTGGTCCAGGAAAATCGCCCGCTGGAAGTCCATGCCGAAGTCGGGGTCTGGGATCTCCTCGAGGGCGGTTTTGACAAAATTCCAAAGATCTCGGTTCAACTCTTTGGCCTTCTCAGCCGCATTCTCGGGGCCCTCTGCGTAGCTCGATCTTGCAGAAGGACCAGTTTAGCTCATGATGCAGATTATTCTGGAATGTGATCTCTCCGACAGTCTGACCAGTCGTTGCCGCTTGAAGTAGTCGGTGTCGAACCCTTTGACGACGTCGTGACCGGCCTCGTCGTCCCTGCTGATGCAGCTTGGCATGAGCTCGGCCGCGTCACGTCTCAGATCGGAGATCCATCCGGCAAGATACTTCCCGGCGTCCTAGATGGGCTGAGCTCCGAGCTTAGATCTGATGCGTCTGCACAGCACATCTGCTCCGTCGTCTCCTTCGATGCTGTCCCAGTCGATATGTTTCGCAGCTTGTCGAGCCCGTCCTTGCAATCGTCGCCATAACCTGGGTCCGCACACGTATCTCTCGTCACGATGGGTCCCGCGGATATACGGTTTGACGTCTCTCTCGTAGTCGCCCACCGTGGTGACATCACCGTTCTCCCTGGGAACGACATCGTCCGTGTTCTTAGCAATGGCGACGCAAAACACAGCAATGATAAAATAGGCGCGTGCCCGTGGAGCTGTAGGCTCCGTTACCATGCAATGGTCCCGCTTTGACCACTGCCCTGTTAACAACCCGTGTGGCAATACTCTCTTATCTTCCTCTGATCACACTCGCACCGATATTTGGGGAACGTATCATGGGGCAGGGTCCTGTGCGATGCTGATCACACTCGTGACGATGGGGCGGTACTGTTGGTTGGCAGCGGGCACAGTAGCTGTCCTGCGGCTCTCGGCCGCACGTCTAAAAGTCCCGCAGCTGCTGGAGATCCACGCAATTGTGTGGAATGGGAGAAGGTGGTAAGAGGTCTGATCAGACGGTTGCGCACCTAGCTTGTCTTCCCACTCCTCCCTCCTCCTCCCCCTCCTCCTCCTTCGTCCTCCCGCTCATCCTCCTCCTCCTCCTCCTCCATTCCCTATCCTTACAAATAACTCCTCCCTGTCGCACTCCGAGGCTAGCCGGAAGAGCGGCCCAGGAGTTTCGCCTGAGACTTCCTCGCCGTTTATGATCAGTGGCAACTATTTCACAGACTGAGGGCGGGTGGTTTTCAACGTGTGGCTCTCGCCATCGCGCCGCGCACATGCGTCTTAAACAATTGCAAGAGCTTCACGGACTGACGGGGGGTCAAAATGTGGCATCGCCTTTGCGCCGAGCACATTCTTTTTGCGAAGCTGCAAGCGTTCCACAGATTGAGGGCGGTTCCTTTTCAACATGTGGCTATCGCTTTAGCGCCGCGTACACTCGTTCAAAACAAGTGCAAGATCTTCACGGATTCTCATGGTTATACCATACATGGTGTTTGGGAACGATTCAGGACTGCTAGGGCACAACAATTATTTGATTCGTGGTGCTGAACCCCAGGAAAGGTGCTCTGGCACGACTGAGGATCGTCACTACGCAACAATCCGGTTGATTCGTAGCGTTAGGGTCCCGAGAATGGTGCTTTAGCGCGCTTCAGGATTTTCAACCGATTGTCTTCCAACGGGGCACTTCCATCAGTGGAAATGAACCCTTGAAGGGGCCTATGATGAGGGAGCTTGGAGGGGGGGTTGATCCACCATCGTTGATGAGCCTTGGGTTTGCACTGGTCCTCGTCCTCCTCCTCCTCCTCCTCCTCCTCCTGCTTCTCCTCCCTTCTCCCGCTCACTCCTTCACAGGGCGGCCATGAAACTCCTCCTCCCCCAATATGGCGGGTGGCGGACGAAGCTGTCGGCCATGAGGGAGTAGAGGGTGTCCTGTCCGACGGGCGCCCTCGACCAGGTTGGCAATCAGCTCTGCTTCCACGTGTGTCCCCTGCCATTCCTCTGTCCCCTTCCCCCTCCCCCCTACACACATCCGCCTCCGCCTCCTCCTCCTCCTTCTCAGACTCCCCCCACCCTGGAAATATGGATTCCCTCCTCCTTCTCCTCCTCATCCTCCTCTTCCTCCTGCTTCTCGTCCTTCTCCTCCTCATCCTCCTCCTCCTCCTCCTCATCATCATCATCAGCAGCATCAGCAGCATCAGCATCAGCATCAGCATCAGCATCAGCATCAGCATCAGCATCAACATCATCATCATCATCATCATCATCATCATCATCATCATCATCATCATCATCATCAGCATCATCATCATCATCATCATCATCATCAATAATAATCAGCATCATCATCAGCATCAGCATCATCATCATCATCAATCATCATCAATAATATTCAGCATCACCATCATCATCCGTATGCTCATCCTAATCCTCATCGTCATCGTCATCATCATCATCAGCATCAGCATCAGCATCAGCATCAGCAGCATCAGCATCATCATCATCATCATCATCATCCTCATCCTCATCCTCATCCTCATCCTCATCCTCATCCTCATCCTCATCCTCATCCTCATCCTCATCCTCATCATCATCATCATCATCATCATCAATCATCAATAACAATCAGCATCAACATCATCATCAGCATCAGCATCATCATCAGCATCATCATCATCATCATCATCATCATCATCATCATCATCATCATCATCATCATCATCATCATCATCATCATCATCATCAATCACCATCAATAATGTTCAGCATCACCATCATCATCCTTATGCTCATCCTCATCCTCATCGTCATCGTCATCGTCATCATCATCCTCATCCTCATCCTCATCCTCATCCTCATCCTCATCCTCATCCTCATCCTCATCCTCATCATCATCATCATCATCATCATGACCCTCATCCTCATACACTTGTCCCCCTCTCCTGCTTAACCATCGCCTGCTCCCCCTCCTGTACGTCCTCTCTCCTAATCTCTTCCTGCTCATGCTCCTCTCTCCCACCCCGTATCACCGAGCCGTTCTTATTCCAAGCCTCGTTCCGCCCAACCTCCCATTGGCCTGAGGGGACGGGACCATGAGGGAAACGAGCCCTAGACCTAGACCTGTACAGGCCTCCCAGGGAGGGTCCGAACAGATGGGGTCGGAGGATCGCACCGCATCGCCGATGCATCGGCAATGCATCGACAATGCGTCCATGATGCATCGGTGACGTCAACAGTGCATCGGCGACGCTTGAGTGGAGAGAATCGGGCTCCACATCGAGCCGCATCGCCGATGTATCGGCGATGCATCGGCGATGCGACGCGATCCTCCGACGCCATCTACTCCGACCCCAATTGGGAGGCCTAGAACTCCGGAGGCTCCCTCCCAGGGCCAGCTCCTCAGCCCGCGGCGTTCCCTGAAGGCCCTTGCCTTGGGCCCGTGGGCCTCCCCAACCCCTGGGGGTCGGGGGGCCGTCACTCCTACAGGCGGGTTATTGCGCACAGGACGCGCAACAGGACACAAGGTACCGACACTCGGGGAAACCACAGGACGCAAGGGTACCCTGCCCTTCGGCCGCAGAGGACACAACGCGCGATGCACAGGACACAAGAGTACCCTTGATTTCGCAGGGCCGACCTACTACTGGAACCCGACTGTACTGGGGAGAAGGGCTAGCTCGGTGATGATCTGCCTGACGTGCCTGGCGTGCCGTCCTGTGCCCAGCGACTCTGCCTGGCGCTCGCTGGTCGGCCCAGGGGGGCCGGACCTGGGGCCTGGCCCGGTGCTGGGCGTGGCTCCGCGCCTGGCGCAGACAAGGCGTGGCCGTGCTGCTGACACTGCTCTGGCCGCCGCACCCCGGGCCGGAGCGGCCAGCCTCGACCGCGTCGGATCGGGCCGATCGGAATGGGCCCTGCCCCCTCTGGTGGAACCAAATTGAGGCCGATACCGCCACTCCCGAGAAGTTCGAGAAGTTCTGACGTCGAAAATAATCGAGAATAGCCAAACCTCTGGGTGCGTTCTGATGAGAAGTTCGAGGCGAAGCCAACGGTGGCGACGAGGGCCTCCCAGGAAAACGAGGCAAGGGCACGGCAGGTTCGTGCCGTGCAGACTTCGGCGTTGGTTCCTGACACCGCGGGGATCCTTCAACCTTGAACGCTCGGCCGTTTCCGAAACGTCAGATCGTTCAACATCTATCGATTCCGGATCGCCGGCGGCATTCAACGTTGAACTCTGGCGACGGGGTCGCCGCTGGTCGACACGAAGAATCGGACCTATTCTTCCTCCGACCCCCGCCGCGCTCTCCTGATCTGGGGCGCCCTCGGTCTGGCCCACGACCTCCAGGAAACACCTCGGGAGAAGGCGGGGCTGGCCACGCGCACGCGCCACGGGAGTGCTGGAGGGGGGAGCCTCTTTCTACCGCTCTTGTCTCTCCTCCCTCCACTCCTCCTCCCTCTCCCCACTGCCTCCTTCCCCTTCCCCTTCTCCGTCTTCGCCTTCCCCTTCCCCTTCCCCTTTCCCTCCTCCTGCTCCTTCCCCTCCCTCTCTCCTTCGTCTTATCCTCCTCCTCCTCTTCCTCCTCCTCCTCCTCTTCCTCCTCTTCCTCCTCCTCCTCCTCCTCCTCCTGATGCGTGCGCGCGGGCCCTACACGCAAGGAGCACCGTGCTGGCAGAGCTAGGCCAAAGTCTCCGAAGTGGCAGGAGGCCCCCAGAGGCCTTCCAGTGGCTTCGGGATGCCCATGCGTCCTACAGAATGTCTGGATTCTCGAACATCCAAGAAACTCCTCATCCTCCTCCTCCTCCTCCTCCTCCTCCTCCTCCTGCTCGTCCCCCGCCTCCTCTCCATCCGTCTCCTCCTCCTCCTCCTCCTCCTCCTCCTCATCCTCATCCTCATCCTCATCCTCCTCCCTCCTCCTCCTCCTCCTCCTCCCTCCTCCTCCTCCTCCTCTCCTCCTCCCTCCTCCTCCTCCTCCCTCTCTCCTCTCCTCCTCCTCGTCCTCGTCCTCCTCCTCCTCCTCCTCCTCCTGCTCCTGCTCCTCCTCCTCCTCCCCTCCCCTTCCCTCCCCTTTTACATTGGACAAGCTCTGGCCACGGAGCCGTAGCGTCAAGTCCCCCCCTGATCCACCTCCTCCTCCTCCTCCTCCTCCTCCTCCGCCTCTTTGTCCTGCTGTTCCTCCGTCTCCTGTTCCTCTCCTCCTCCTCCTCCTCCTCCTCCTCTTGCAGCTGCTGCTGCTCCTCCTTCTCCTCCTCCTCCGCCTCTTCTTCCTCCTCCTCCTCCTCCTCCTCCTCCTCCTCCTCTTCCTCCTCCATTCCCTTTCCTCATACATAAATTCTCCCTGTCGCGACCCGAGGCCAATTTTTAGGCCAGGCAGGGCGTTTCGCCTGAGACCTCCTCACCGTTTATGATTCTGAAGTTTGGAAGTGGCAACAGTTTCACAGATGGAGGGCGGGTAATTTTCAACATGTGGCTCTCGCCTTAGCGCCGGGCACATTCGTTTTCGGAGTTTACACGAGTTTCACGGATTGAGGGCGGATGGTTTTCAACATGTGGCTCTCGCCTTAGCGCCGCGCATATTCGTTATAAGCTTGTGCCAGAGTTTCACGGACTGAGGGCGGGTGGGTTTCAAAATGTGGCTCTCGCCTCAGCGCCGCGCGCATTATTTCATTCACATTGCAAGTGTTCCACGGATTGAAGGCGGGCGGTTTTCACAAGGTGGTTCTCGCCTTGAAGCCGCGCACATTCGTTTCAAACATTTGCAATAGCTTCACGGATTGAAGGCGGTTCCTTTTCAAAATGTGGCCCTCGCCTTATCGCCGCGCACATTCGTTTTCAAACATTTGCAGGAGTTTCACGGATGTCCATGCGTCCAAAAGAGTGTCTGGATTCTCGGACATACAAGAACCTCCTCCTCCTCCTCCTCCTCCTGCTCGTCCCCCGCCTCCTCTTCATCCGTCTCCTCCTCCTCCTCCTCTTCCTCATCCTCATCCTCATCCTCATCCTCATCCTCATCCTCATCCTCATCCTCATCCTCATCCTCATCCTCATCCTCATCCTCATCCTCATCCTCATCTCATCCTCATCCTCATCCTCATCCTCATCCTCATCCTCATCCTCATCCTCATCCTCATCCTCATCCTCATCATCATCATCATCATCATCATCATCATCATCATCATCCTTATCCTCCTCCTCCTCCTCGTCCTCCTGCTCGTCCTCGTCCTCCTGCTCGTCCTCCTCCTCGTCCTCCTCCTCGTCCTCGTCCTCCTCCTCCTCCTGCTCCTGCTCCTGCTCCTCCTCCTCCTCCCCTCCCCTTCCCTCCCCTTTTACATTGGACAAGCTCTGGCCACGGAGCCGTAGCGTCAAGTCCCCCCCTGATCCACCTCCTCCTCCTCCTCCTCCTCTTCCGCCTCTTTGTCCTGCTGTTCCTCCTCCTGTTCCTCCTCCTCATCCTCCTCTTGCAGCTGCTGCTGGTCCTCCTCCTCCTCCTCCGCCTCTTCCTCCTCCTCCTATGCCTCCTCCAGTCCTTTTCCTCATACATACATTCTCCCTGTCGCGACCCGAGGCCAATTTTTAGGCCGGGCAGGGCGTTTCGCCTGAGACCTCCTCACCGTTTATGATTCTGAAGTTTGGAAGTGGCAACAGTTTCACAGACGGAGGGCGGATAATTTTCAACATGTGGCGCTCGCCTTAGCGCCGGGCACATTCGTTTTCGGAATTTACACGAGTTTCACGGATTGAGGGCGGATGGTTTTCAACATGGCTCTCGCCTTAGCGCCGCGCATATTCGTTATAAACTTGTGCAAGAGATTCACGGATTGAGGGCGGGTGGGTTTCAACATGTGGCTCTCGCCTCAGCGCCGCGCACATTATTTCATTCACATTGCAAGTGTTCCACGGTAGAAAGCGGGCGATTTTCACAAGGTGGTTCTCGCCTTGAAGCCGCGCGCATTCGTTTCAAACATTTGCAATAGCTTCACGGATTGAAGGCGGTTCCTTTTCAAAATGTGGCCCTCGCCTTATCGCCGCGCACATTCGTTTTTAATCATTTGCAGGAGTTTCACGGATGCCCATGCGTCCAAAAGAGTGTCTGGATTCTCGGACATCCAAGAACCTCCTCCTCCTCCTCCTCCTCCTCCTGCTCGTCCCCCGCCTCCTCTTCATCCGTCTCCTCCTCCTCCTCCTCCTCCTCCTCCTCCTCCTCCTCCTCCTCGTCCCCCGCCTCCTCTTCATCCGTCTCCTCCTCCTCCTCCTCCTTCTCCTCCTCCTCCTCCTCTCCTCCCTCCTCCTCCTCCTCCTCCTCCTCCTCGTCCTCGTCCTCGTCCTCCTCGTCCTCGTCCTCCTCCTCCTCGCTCCTGCTCCTGCTCCTGCTCCTGCTCCTCCTCCTCCTCCCCTCCCCTTCCCTCCCCTTTTACATTGGACAAGCTCTGGCCACGGAGCCGTAGCGTCAAGTCCCCCCCTGATCCACCTCCTCCTCCTCCTCCTCCTCTTCCGCCTCTTTGTCCTGCTGTTCCTCCTCCTCCTGTTCCTCCTCCTCATCCTCCTCTTGCAGCAGCTGCTGCTCCTCCTCCTCCTCCGCCTCTTCCTCCTTCTCCTCTTCCTCCTCCACTCCTTGTCCTTATACATGAATTCTCCCTGTCGCGCCCCGAGGCCAATTTTTTGGCAGGGCTGGGCGTCGTGACGATTTGGAATTTCCAAATCGTCACGACGCAGCAATCAGGTTGATCCGTGGTGTTCAAATCCCGAGAACCATGTTTTGGCATGCTTCAGGGTCTTCAAACGGTCGTCTTTCAACGAGGCAATTCCCTCAATGGAAATGAACCGTTGTAGGTTCCTATGAAGAGGGAGCTTGGAGGATGGGTCTATTCCAACATCGTTGAGAACTCTTGGGTTTACACTGGTCCTCCTCCTCCTCCTCCTTCTCCTCCTCCCTCTCCTCCTCCCCCTCCTCCACTACTTCCTCCTCCTCCTCCTCATCATCATCATCATCATCATCAGCACCACCACCACCCACCACCACCACCACCATCATCATCATCATCATCATCATCATCATCATCATCATCATCATCATCATCATCATCATCATCATCCATCATCATCATCATCATCATCATCATCATCATCATCATCATCATCATCATCATCATCATCATCATCACATCATCATCATCATCATCATCATCATCATCATCATCATCATCATCATCATCATCATCATCATCATCATCATCAATCATGATCATCATCATCATCCGCATCCGCATCCGCATCCGCATCCGCATCCGCAGCATCAGCATCAGCATCATCAGCATCAGCATCAGCATCATCACCATCACATCCATCATCACCATCACCATCACCATCACCATCACCATCACCATCACCATCACCATCATCATCATCACCATCACCATCACCATCACCATCACCATCACCATCACCATCACCATCACCATCACCATCACCATCACCATCACCATCACCATCACCATCATCATCATCATCATCATCATCATCATCATCATCATCATCATCATCAAAATCCGTCCGTCTGCCTCCAGCGTTGTGCCCCTTTCCCTGTGCTGGCCCTGGCGCCGCGGAACAGACCGCCCCCAGATATCCGAGGGAGCACAGCAGAGGAGAAATAAAGAGCGAGACGGAGCAGGCGGAGGTGGGGGGGACTGCAGGGGGGGGGATGGAGGGGGCAAGTGGGAGGAGGGGGAGAGGGGGGGAAGGGGAAGGGGAAGGGATTGGGGAGCAATAAGGGACTGGAAAGCGGCGCAAGGGGGACGACAGGACAGAACAAGACGCCGACCATCGTCCCGGGAAGCGGCCCTATAAGAGCACGGCGGTGGCGCCGGAGCGCTAGAATCACGCTGGCTCCACAATGCCCAGAAAAACAAACGGATGCATCATGTGATAGAGGGGGTGAGCCCCCCCCCCTAACACCCCCCCCTCTGGAAAACCAAGGGGGTCACTACCGGCTCGGTTCAAACCCCCCTCTCTCCGGAAAACTGGGGGTGGTCACTACCGGTTCGACCCCCCCCTCCAGAAAACCGAAGAAGGTCACTACCGGTTCAAGCCCCCCCCCCCCCCCAGAAAACCGGGGGGGGGGTCACTACCGGTTTGAACCCCCCCCCGCCCCCCCTCCTGCAGAAAACCGGGGGAGGTCACTACCAGTTCGAACCCCTCCCCCTCCCCCCACCCGGGTCCCTACCACCGTCCGCACCACATCCCCCACCTGCTGTCCCCAGCACCACTGTCCTCACCACCACTGTCCCCACTGTTCCCACCACCGTCCCCACTGTCCCCACCAGTGCCCCCACCACTGTCGCACTGTTCCCACTGCCCCCACCACTGTTCCCACCACGGTCCCACTCTCCCCACTTTCCCCACGGCCCCAACCACTGTCCCACTGTCCCCACTATCCCACTGTCCCACTGTCCCCGCCGCTGTCCCACTGAGCTGTCCCACTGTTCCCACCACTGTCCCCACCACTGTCCCCACTGTACCTCTGTCCCATTGTCCCACCGCCGTCCTCGCCACCGCCCTCACTACTGTCCCCACCACCACTGTCCCCACCACTGTTCAACTGTCCCCATCACATTCCCACTGTCCACACTCCACTGTCCCCACCACCACCGTCCCCACCACTGTCCCACAGTCCCCACCACTGTCCCACTGTCCCCACTGTTCCCACCATTGTCCCCGCTGTCCCCACCAGTGCCCCCACCAGTGTCTCACTGTCCCCACTCTCCCCACCATTGTCCCACCACCGTCCCACTCTCCCCACTTTCCCCACGATCCCCACCACTGTCCCACTGTCACCACTGTACCCACCACTGTCCCACTGTCCCCGCCGCTGTCCCACTGTGCTGTCCCACCGTCCCCACTGTCCCCACCACTGTCCCACTGTCCACACTGTCCCCACCACTCTCCCCACTGTACTACTGTCCCACCACTGTCCTCAGCACCGCCTTCACCACTGTCCCCACCACTACCGTCCCCGACACTGTCCCACTGTCCCCACCACTGTCCCGCTGTCCCCTCGCCACTGTCCCCACCACCACCGTCCCCACCACTGTCCGCACCACTGTCCCACTGTCCCCGCACCACTGTCCCCACCACCACCGCTCCCACCACTGTCCCAGTATCCCTCTACTGTCCAACTGTCCCGAGGAGCGAGCGGGAATCGTTTACCGGCGGCGAGGGGGGAGGGGGTTCGAACCAGTTGTGACCCCCCCCCAGTTTTCAAGGGGGGGGCGGGTTCGAACCGGTAATGAACTCCTCCCCTTTTCATGATGGACTGGGTGGGGGGGAGGGGTTCGAACCGGTAGTGAACCCCCCCCGGTTTTCGAGAGGGGGGGGGGACGGGTTGGGAACCCCCAGTGATCCTCCCCAATTTTCCGCCAGCAGCGGTAGAACACGCTCTCTCCGTGAACCATCCTATTTTCAGATTGTTTAATGCAGCTTCAAAGTTGCACGATGATTGTGCTTGGTGGGCAAACTGTGAAACGCTCGACTGTTTTTGAAGACTTTCGTCTGGCAACTCTTGTAAGCTTTGCTCTGACGCGTTTTCCTGCAAACCGTCCCAAGTGCTCGCCAGTGGAGTGTTCGCCACGATCTGCTCGCATATGTGCTCGATTTTGCAGAATCAGCCAAAACGTAGATTCGCTCCAACCTCTGCAATCGACACAGCAAGCCATGCATTGCAACTGTCATCGAGTCCATGTTGGCATTGATACGATCCATTTCCACGCTCCATGTTTCAAAGCATATTTTCGGAGTGTCTATGCGGCACGCTTCCACCTTCGCTAACCGACCAAACACTATGCTGGCGGCGTGCCACACGATCGATTGAGCGGCACGGCAAGGCGAGAACTCAAAGGCTCATCCACACGAGGCGTATGCTACACTCAAGGATTCGAAAAGCGGATCTGCACAAAAAAACCTTGACCCCTTGAGCCACTTCAGCCAAAAAGGCTTGAGCCAAAACGAGGTCGGGCGGAGGGGGGGAGAAGCAGGGGGAAAGGCATGAAGTGGAGCGAAGGAGGGGGGAGAGCAGGGAGGCTGAGCGGAGGGGAGCCATAGGACAATGAGTCATCCGAAAACGAAACACAGCCTGGACAAGATATGAAAGCAAGTAAGGAAGGGCTGGCGTGGTAAAGCCGCCGACGCCAGCGAGAAACCCAACAAATGCCCGCAGGAAGGCTCAAATGTTTGATCCTTCCAGTTCTGGAGCCAGTCGGCGATCTGGCCGACAAATGAGGTACTCAGCACAGCACGGACCCATGGGGGGCCACCCGGAAGGAATGCATTCCCGGGCCCGCAGAGGAACCGGGGGGGTCCAGCTTCCGCGGAAGAAAAAGGAAATGCTTGGCGAAGGGTTCGGGCACGGGGGTTACCCCTGCCTACAATTCCGGAAGAGGAATGAAGTCTCAGCCGCGGGGGCGCTGGCGCGCGGGGTCCCCCCCCAGCGTAATCAGAGGAAGAAAACCGCGAGAGCCCACATTGCAAATGTAATGCAGCATCACTTGAATAGTAGTTGTACTCGGGCATTGTACTAGCATTACTTGCACACTACTGTGTGTCCTATTTCCGAAATCGGTATTATATGCTGCATTCGTATTCCTTAACCGCTGCCTCCGTACTCCCAAGTCGCGATCATTTAGCATTTCCTTGTTCCTAAATCACGAGTCTATACTGTTTACTCAAATGCCTCAATCGCAGTTCGGTAAGAGTAGTTGTGCTGCAGGACCAGGTGCCATTTTGGAGCAGCTGCGCGATAGCAAATGGTGGTACCAGTTGTACACAAAAACTGGGTGCACTCTAGCCAGACCAGGGGCTCTGGTGGCAATACGCCCGCGAAGGAACAACATCCATGCGCTTTCAAACGTCCAAGGTTTATCGGGTCGCCGCGAAAATGGGCCCTCCGCGGAAGGAAGAACAAACAATCTGGCAGGGAGGCCGATGTTTGGGGTGGCCGAAGACAGGCCTCCCCGAGGGCATCGATCTTGGTAGAGCCAATTGCCACCCGCGCCCCACAGGGGAGGCAGAAAAAGAACGGCCCCGGGCAATGGACCCGATGGCCATCACACTCGAACAGAAGTCCGCCCATCTCCGCCGCAACGCCCCTCCCTCCCACACGGGACCGCCATCCCATCTGCTCCGCGGCCTGGGCCAAGGCCTGGAGCATGGGAGGCGGAGCACACCTGGCCCCTGGCTTCAGTAGGGGGCCACATGCGAACCCTACCCCTACTCCCCACGATTTCTGAGGGGGAGGGTGGGGTTCACGTCACTCGGGGGCTCCCGAACGAAGCGAACCCCACCCTCCCCCTCAGAAAGCGTGGGGGGTAGGGGTAGGGTTCGCATGTGGCCCCCTACTGGAGCATGGGAGGCGGAGCACACCTGGCCCCTGGCTTCAGGAGCGTCTTGACACTGGAAGGGGTTCTCGCCACGGCCAGGCAGCGACTCCGCTGCAGCGCGGTCGTCGAGCCAGGGGCCAGGCGCACGGGATCGTGCGCGAGCAGAGCAAACTTAGAGTCAACCCGTAGAGTCGGGGCGTTGACCTAAGGAGCCCTAAATAAGGAACGAGGCCCCTTTCTTCCATAACTTAAGCTTCGAATTCCGATCGAAGACCTAAGGGCAACCAAAGGCGATCTGCAAAACAACTAAGGAACACCGAGCCCCTCCCAAACGAAAAGGGTTCCTTCTTCAGCGCCCCGACTGTAGAGTAAGGATGCGCGATAAGGATGCAATGCCCTTGGACGCCCATTTCGAAGCTTTTCGAGCAGGGCGCGGCCAACGGGAGTGGTCAAGGGTAAACCGAAGAGGCATGGATGCGGGAGTACCATTGGGAAGGTCGCCCATCCTTACTGTGCGGGTTGACTGTATCACACCTGCGCTCTACAGCCTTAGGAGGGGGTGGATCACTCCTGGCCCTCGGGACGGGAGCAGATCAGCTGAACCGCCCGCGACAAAAACTCAAACGTGGGCTTACAATCCCGCGCCGCGTTTTTATGGGCACTGACCGCGACTTCAGCCACAGCCATATCCTTAGCTCCGAGTTTGGCGACAAAATCGGCCCACGCATTGCCCATGAACCGCCAAAGCTCGTCTGGCGCTGCTTGCGCCTCGACGAGCTCCTCGAACGTCCTGTGCACTGGAGTCCAGAGGAAAGCCGGCCTGCCAACAGACCTCTCCGATGCAGAGCAGGGAGGCGGGGAAAGGGCAATGAAGGAGGAGGAGGAGGACGACGAGGAGGAGGAGGAGGACGAGGAGGAGGAGGAGGAGGAGGAGTGTAGCGGAGCAAGGTCAGGTAGGTAGGTAGAGGTGAACTGGAAAGTGGAGATGAAGGGAGGAGATTGGGTGGAGGAATGACGGAAGGGAAGACACCCTGCCCCTTCCACCCATTCCGTCCCATTGCGTTGAATGATTTTGTATCCGCCGACTGGAGGTGTCCTATGGAGGGCCCTGATCCCCCACGTGACCCCATCGTATGATACGCAAACACAAAGGAGGAAGATGAGGATTTTGAGGAAGGGCGAGGAGCAGACGGATCAGCAGCAACAGGGGAAGCAGGAGTTGGAGGAACAGCAGGACCAGGGGAATATGGAGGAGGTGAAAGGAGGGGGCGCGAACGACGGGGAAGGAGTCGGATTCAGAAATGTGGCCCGCGCAGGGGTGACAGCGCCGTCCTGAGCGACGGGAACAGATCGCCGATCCTGGACTCAGGATGCAGCGGAAGCACCATTCTTGACGGACCGAGAAGGCTCCGATCGAAGCGCGGGAGAGACGACGGTACCAGTCTGGCAGCATCGGGGGAGGGAGCTGGCGCGCGCACAAGGGGAGGAGGGAAGGCTTCTTAGAAGGAGGCTGCTCCTTAAAGGCGCTGGCATTACATCTATAGATAAGGCCTGCGCCTTCTTAGAAGCAAGGGTGCTTCTAAGAGGCCTTCCCCCCTCCCCCTACCCCCCTCTGCGTGTGACCGAAGGAGGAGTGGAAGGAGCGGGGGGTGGGAAGGGAAGGGAGGGGAGGAAATATATTCGGGGCGACCGCTTGCGGAGTTGGGCTGCTCCCGCCGGGGTGCATATCCTGCTGGGTAGGCAGGCGGCCCAGTCCCACCTGTACCCAGACTGGAACTTATCCCTACCCCTAAGCTCGGCAAGCCCAACTGCGATGACAGTCATGCGCCCTTGAGTGAATCCTTGGGACAGGCACAAAGAAGGTGATGTCAATCATAGGGATAAAGACATGTTTCAGGTTGGTAACCCTGTACGTGTCGCAGGACTCTACCCCGAGGACTGGTGACGGCGCCAGCAGCCCAGAAATCTGCCATGAGGGACAACGATCGGGGGGGACTGGCATATG
The DNA here is from genome assembly GCA_963575745.1 of Prorocentrum cordatum. NCBI lineage: Eukaryota > Dinophyceae > Prorocentrales > Prorocentraceae > Prorocentrum > Prorocentrum cordatum. Next base: position 70,438 of record CAUYUJ010000840.1, read on the forward strand.
CGGGGAAACATCAACCTAGAATCGGCGATCCATCACCGATAGATCGGCGATAGGCCCCCAACAGCAAATCCGCACACTCCTGGGTGGAGAAGGGCTATCCGGCCCCTATCGGCGATCAATGGGCGATTGGGTGTCGATGCATCCCTCTTCCCCTATCGTTGCCCATGAGGCCCGCGCACAAAACTACCGCCAAGGGGTGGGCAGAGGGCCGCCGGTGACCGCCGGAGGCAGCTCCCCGACGGCCTGCGGGCACCGCTCGAACGCCGCAGAAGAACCACGACCCGTCGCCCACAGCACTCTGGATTTGTGCGAATACAGATAGATGTACACACATACATACACATGCATGCATGCCTGCATGCCCAGATACATACAGACATGCATGCATGCATCCATGCATGATGCATGCATATATACAGCCATACGTACATACAAACATGCATACACACATACACGCATACACACCTGCATGCACACATACATGCATGCATACGTACATACATACATGCGAACATACTTATTTGCACACATGAATACACATACACTGTTACGTGCATCAAAACTTACATATATATATATATATACACATACATACATACATACATACATACATACATACATACATACATACATGCATGCATACATACATACATACATACATGCATGCGTGCGTGCGTGCGTGCGTGCATGCATGCATGCATGCATGCATGCATACATACATACATACACACATACATACATACATACATACATACATACATACATACATACATACATACATACATACATACATACATACATACATACATACATGCATACAGACATGCATACATGCATACATGCATACAAGCATCAATGCCTGCATACATGCATACAGGCGGGTTACTGCGCACAGGACGCGCGACAGGACACAAGACTCTTCCGACGGCAACGTGGCCTCCAAAACCATAGGACACAAGGGTACCCTGCCGAGGCCGCGACCGCGGTTACCCGCGGCCGACCCGCAACCCCGCGACGGGCGGCGCACGCCAGACAGGACGCCAAGGGTATGCGACAGGCCGCGCCGCTCGCCGCGTGAGAAATCTTGCGTGGCGTGTCGCCCGCGCCTACCCACCTTCGGGGGCGATCGCGCAACCTGTCGCCATGGCAGAGGACGAGAGAACCAGGGCGCGGCCACGGACGTCGCAAACAAGAAGACGCGCAGACCACCCTCCTGCAGGAGAGCGACCTGTCGCCAGGGGACAGGACCAGAGGACCTGGGCGCGGCCACGGACGTCGCAATCGAGAGGACGCAGAGAGCACCCTCCCGCGGCAGAGCGACCTGTCGCCATGGCGGAGGACGAGAAAACCAGGGCGCGGCCGCGGACGTCGCAAACGAAACGACGCGCAGACCACCCTCCCGCGGGAGAGCGACCTGTCGCCAGGGGACACGACCAGAGGACCTGTGGACCTGTCGTGTCCGATGACAAGGAGGGAGGGAGGGAGGACGAGGTAGGGGTAGGAGGAGGAGGAGGAGGAGGAGAAGGAGGAGGGAGGAAGGGAGGACGAGGTATGAGGAGGAATAGGAGGAGGAGGAGGAGGAGGAGGAGGAGGAGGAGGAGGAGGAGGAGGAGGAGGACGAGGAGAAGGACGAGGAGGAGGACGAGGAGAAGGAGGAGGAGGAGGAGGAGGAGGGAGGGAGGGAGGACGAGGTAGGAGGAGGAGGAGAAGGAGGAGGAGGAGGAGGAGGAGGAGCAGGAGCAGGAAAAGGAGGAGCAGGCGGAGGAGGAACACAGGGGGAGGGGGGAGGAGGAGCTGGAGGAGGAGGAGAGGCTCTTGTCTGATACGCGCATTCTCTGAAGGCCCTCTGGAGGGCGACTGCGCCGAGGAAAAGGGAGAATGGATCTGGATTGTTGCAGTCGTTGTTGCATATGCGCTTTGCGTTTTCGCTCCCTTTTCTCATCCGTAATTACCATGCTTTTGTGACGCAAGCCTTTGGGCCTTCGTCCGTTGGGCCGCCTTGGAAGCGCCGCTGGGCCGCCAGCTGTTTTGGTGCCGTCGTCTTGGCAGATCTTAGGGCCGTGTTGGCGATTTGCCGTTTGACCGCTGTCGGGCCGTCTTGGAAGCGCCGCTGGGCCTGCCCAGGAACGACAGAAATTCGAGCGGCTCATTTCGCATGAGACTCACCTGGGGCTCTCTGGAGAAACCCAGGGGGAGGCGCCGTGCGAGCCGGGGCCCGGGGCCTGTAGGGGCTGGAGGGGAACCAGAGAAGAGGGAGCGGAAGGTTGAGGGCGTTTTTTTTCAAAACGAACCTCTCGCGTCAGACTCACCCGTGGCTCTCTGGAGGGACCCACGGGGAGGCGCGGTGCGAGGCGGGGCAGAAGGCCTCAGGGGGCTGGGGGGGCCAGAGAGGGAGGAACGGATGAGGTTTAGGGTGTTTCTTTTCAAAACGAAACTCTCGCGTGAGACTCACCTGGGGCTCTCTGGAGGGACCCAGGGGGAGGCGCCGTGCGAGGCGGGACCCAGGGCCTCTAGGGGCGTGGGGCGGCCAGAAAGGGAGGAACGGATGAGGTTGAAGGTGGCTAAATTGTCAAAACGAAACTCTCGGGGGAGATCCGGCCGGGGCTCTCCGCAGGGACCAAGGGGGAAGCGCCGCGGAGGCGGGGCCCGCGCCGTCTACGGGTTGGGGAGGGAACCGAAAGGGAGGAGCACGACGACGACGACGACGACGACGACGACGACGACGACGTTCGCAGGCTCACACGCGCGTGTTCGATGTATGTAGTATGTATTTTGTATACAAGCGCGGCAATGTTACTTCGGAGACCCAATCGCGAAAACCCCTATGTAAAATTTCATTTTCTGGACGCAACAAGCGGCTATATCAATCGCGAATGTATGGAAACGTATACAAACACATCCACCGAACGCGCTCGCGCGCACGCCAGCGGGTGACCATGGTCACCCGCTCGCGGGCTCACGTGTGCAAGATGGATGGATGTAGCATGCGTTTTGTATACACGCAGGCCAATGTTACTTCGGAAACCCAACGGCGAAAATAGTATGTAACATTTCATTCTCTGGACGCAACAAGCGGCTATATCAATCATGAATGTACGGAAGCGTAGACAAGCACATCCACCGAACGCGCTCGCGCACGCCAGCGGGTGACCATGGTCACCCGCTCGCGCGCTCGCGCGTGCGCACTAGATGTATGTAGGATGCGCTTTGTATACAAGCACGCCAATGTTACTTCGGAAACCCAAGGGCGAATACCCAATGTAAAATTTCATTCTCTGGACGCAACAAGCGGCTATACCAACCACAAATAGATGGAACCGTTTAGAATCGCATCCACGGAGCGCGCTCGCGCACGCCAGCGGGTGACCATGGCCACCCGCTCGCGCGCTCACGCGCGCGCGATTGATGCATGTAGCATGCGTTCTGTATACAAACATGGCAATGTTACTTCGGAACCCCAATGACGAAAACCCCATGTAATATTTCATTTGTTCGACGCAACAAGCGGCTATACCAACCACGAATATCTGGAACCGCACACAATCACATCCACCGAACGCGCTCGCGCACGCCAGTGGGTGACCACGGTCACCCGCTCGCGCGCTCACGCGTGCGCGCGATGGATGCATGTAGCATGCGTTCTATATGCAAGCGCACCAGTGCTACTTCGGAAGCCCAATGGCGAAAACCCAATGTAAAATTTCAGCTCTGGACGCAACAAACGGCTATATCAATCACAGATACATGGAAGCGTATACAAACACATCCACCGAACGAGCTCGCGCACGCCAGCGGGTGACCATGGTCACCCGCTCGCGGGCTCACGTGTGCGAGACGGATGGAACCAGCATGCGTTTTGTATCCGAGCACGCCAATGTTACTTCGGAGGTCCAATGGCGAAAAACCAATGTAACATTTCATTCTCTGGACGCAACAAGCGGCTGTATCAATCATGAGTGTATGGAAGCGTAGACAAGCACATCCACCGAGCGCGCTCGCGAACGCCAGCGGGTGACCATGGTCACCCGTTCGCGCGCTCAAACGCGCGCGATGGATGCATGTACTATGTATGTTGTATACAAGCACGGCAATGTTAATTCGGAAACCCAGATGGCGAAAACCCAATGTAAAATTCCACTCTCTGGATGCAACAAACGGCTATATCAATCACAAACATACGGGACCATCTATAATCACATCCACCGGGCGCGCTCGCGCACGCCAGCGGGTGACCATGGTCAACCGCTCGCGGGCTCACGCGAGGGCGATGGATGCATGTACTATGTGTATTGTATACAAACACGCCAATGTTACTTCGGAAACCCAATAGCGAATACCTCATGTACGCAACAAGCGGCTATACCCATCGCAAATGTATGGAACCGTATATAATCACATCCACCCGGCGCGCTCGCGCACGCCAGCGGGTGACCGCGGTCACCCGCTCGCGCGCTCGCACCTGTGCACTAGATGTATGTAGCATGCGTAGTGTATACAAGCATGGCAATGTTACTTCGGAAACCCAATGGCGAAAACCCAATGTAAAATTTCATTCTTTCGAAGCAACCAGCGGTTAAACCAACCATATATATATATGGAACCGCATACAATCACATCCACCAGACGCACTCGCGCACGCCAGCGGGTGACCATGGTCACCCGCTCGCGCGCTCGCACGTGCGCACTAGATGTATGTAGGATGCGTTTTGTATACGAGCACGCCAATGTTACTTCGGAAACCCAAGGGCGAGAACCCAATGTAAAATTTCATTCTCTGGACGCGACAAGCGGTTATATTAACCACAAATACATGGAAGCGTATACAAACACATCCACGGAGCGCGCTCGCGCACGCCAGCGGGTGACCATGGTCACCCGTTCGCACGCGCACGCGGGCGCGATGGATGCATGTGTTGTGTTTTGTATACAAGCACGGCAATGTTACTTCGCAAACCCAATAGCGAAAACCCGCTGTAAAATTTCATTCTCTGGACGCAACAAGCGGCTATACCAACCACAAATATATGATCGTGTCCTCTGGCGACCTGTCGCCAGGAGACACGACCAGGGGAAGCTCTTCAGGGGCTGCGCGTAGGCTCCACAGGGGCTTTGCAGAGGCTCTTCAGAGGCTCTGCGGAGGCTCTTCAGAGGCTGTTCAGAGGCTGTTCAGAGGATCTTCAGAGGCTCTTCGGAGGCTCTGCAGAGGCTCTTCAGAGGCTCTGCAGCTCGGCAGAGGCTCTTCAGAAGCTCTTCAGAGGCTCTGCAGAGGCTCTGCAACAAGGAAACCAATGTACAGAACGGCTGGGTACCCTCTGCGCGCCCCGCGACCTCCCCGAATGCGACGATGAATGAGCTTGCAGGGCAGCGCAAGTAAAGGACACAAGGGCACCCTGCTGCGAGGGGGCGACCTCGAATCAACGCGTCGTTGGTTCACAAGCGGCGCGCCCGAACTCAGAGGACATCGCAGATAGACCCTTCGCCGCGGCGCCAGCGGCGCGGCGCTGAAACCATAATCACACCTTGAAGCCACATGAGCCCCCAAACCCGAGAGGACGCCAGGGTACCCTAGACAGGGGCCGCGACCTTCCGCCGGCGCGACGCGCTCAGACCGCCGCGGGCCAAGGCACCGACACCCGCGGAAACCACAGGACGCAATGGTACCCTGCCCTTCGGCCGCAGAGGACACGACGCGCGATGCACAGGACACAAGAGTACCCTTGATTTCGCAGGGCCGACCTACTACTGGAACCCGACTGTACACGCATACATGCATGCCTTCATGCATGCATAAGCATATATACATGTGTGCATGTAAATGTACATACATACATCTGTGTCTACACATATACATGGGTACATCCACCCATACATTATCCATAACATCATCGACTCATTAATCCGTCCATACATGGATACACACATACATACATACACATATGCTAACATGTGTACATGCATGAATACACATATACATACATACATACATACATACATACATACATACATACATACGTACGTACGTACGTACGTACGTACATACGTACATACATACATACATATATACATACATGCATGCATGCATGCATGCATACACGCATGCATGCATACATACATACATACATACATACATACATGCATGCATGCATGCATACACACATACATACATACATACATACACATACATACATACATACATACATACATACATGCATGCATACATACATACATGCATACATACATACATACACATACATACAGCATGCATACATGCATACATGCATACATGCATGCATGCATACATGCATACATGCATACATGCAATACATGCAATACATGCAATACATGCATACATGCATACATGCATGCATGCATAGACACATACACATGGGAGATAACAACATGCACGTGTATCAATGAGATGTTGAGTTCGAGTCGGGAGGGTGGGGCGCTGTAACTGTCTGTCCTCAAGCATTTGTCGGGGCCAGGGCCCCAGGTGGCTCGCGGCCACACCTGTCGCGCCCCCAGCCCAGGGGGCCAGATGGCGAGCTGCTGAGGGCTCGCCCACCACGGGAGATGAAGCCGAGCCTGGCATCCAGGCGGGCGGTGACGGAGGGCTCGCCCCCCACGGGTGATGAGAGCCGAGCCACACCCGCGGTGGATCGGCCAATCCAGAGAAGCGCGACGTGTCGACCGCGATCATGGCATGTCGCCGAGCGGTCCGTGACGGCGGTGCTGCCGACTCACTAGTGGAAGAGATCGAGATAGTGACCGCCGCGGCCAAGCCTCTCGCCAGATGACTCACGCTGAAGGTCCCCCTGGAGGTGGACCACTTCGGCGACATGCTGTGGGAGGCCTACCACGGAGCGGCCAAGGGCACGGGCTGCGCCGACAAGCTGAAGCTGCTGCCCGACGACCTGGAGGCCTGGGATATGGCACAGTCACTGCGGTCGCAGGTGATCGGAGAGGACCCCCAGGGACGACCGCCATCCTTCTACGAGAAGCTTGTCTGCTGGGCGTGCGCCGGGGCCGTGGCCGCCTTCGGTGTGGTCCTGGGGGCGGAGGCGGGACGCACCCGTCTCCCGGGCTACTTGACCATGGCTGGATGCTTGATGGCGATGGCCCGGGGCGGCTGGCGGAGCGCCCACACGCGCTGGCGCATGTGGTGCCGGCGCCGGGCCTTATCGGGCCTTCCAGGCCGCCATGGACCGGGCCGCGGAGCGCGGGGACGTGAGCGAGAGCGACGGCACGACCAAGCCCTCCAGGCTGGCGGGGTCCGCCGAAGGCCAGGAGTCCCGAGCCCGAGCCGAGCTGCGGGCGGAGAACGAGCGGCTGCGCATGGGCGTGCCGTCGGCCGCGGGCCAGACCGCGCCTGAGCCGCCGCCGCCCTCTCCCCCCACCGCTGCCGCCGCCCGCAAAACCGCCCAGGATAGCTCCCGCGCCTGCGGCAAGCGGGTCGGTGGAGGCGTTCCAAGACCTCGTGGGGGACCGAGCGCCCGAGGGGCCGCTCTCGTGGACCGCCGCGGGAGCTGCAGCGGATGGCGCAGGCGTGTACGCTCCCGTCGCCCAGGGCTACCAGTCGAAGGTGAAGGCGCAGGCGGTGCGAATGCAGGAGGCGTTGATGACGGCGAGTGCACAGCAGTCCACCAACCCATACTGGGCGTGTTCTTTCTGGCAGTGGGTGGCGGAGGCCCACAAGACGGAGCCGTTCGAGCAGGAGGTCACGCAGTTGCTGATGTCTCGCGGCAATGTAGGACCCGCAACCCGATCGCCGCCGCGTGAGTCACTGAGAAGCGAGCTGGAGCTGGCGGCGTTGCACGCGAAGCCTGTCAAAGGCATGGGTGCGCTGGGAGGGGACAGCTTGTTCGCTCAGGGTGCGTTCGGCCTCGCCCAGGACCAGCTGGCCAGGTGGAACGCGAGCCTCCCGCCCGATCTGAAGAAGGCCGCTCCCGAGATTTACCGATCCATGAGAAGCGCAGGGGCGGCCTCAGCGCGGGACTGGCTGGCGCAGAAGTACACTGGCAATAAGAGCGCACAGTTGTTGACTGATCTCTGGAACGCCGCCACGTCCATAGATTTCGCCACGGCCCGAGCCAAGTCACAGGTGGAGCTGCTCCACCTGTTGGCCAGCGACGACGGGCTGGAGATGAACCTCAAGAGAATCGCGAGCTACGTGTACGACAAGCGGACGGGCGACCAATCAGGCGCCCAAAAGATGCTCGCCATCCCCCCTCCCGGGGCCGGGGTCGACATGGCCCCGACCTGGCTCGTCACTGAGGCCACGGCCCATTGGAAGATGGAGCATCAGAGGGCTGAAAGGGTCGAGGCGGCCAATCATCCCCAGGGAGGTCGTGGAGCTGGACGTGGTGGCGGGGGCGGTGCTGGGCGAGGACCAGGACGAGGACACGGTGGAGGACTTGAGGGAGCAGCCGACGGAGGTGGCGGCTCCGGTGCAGCCCGTGGTGGAGCACGGGGAGGTGGTCCTGTGGCCGAGGCCCGCAAGGGCGCGGCCGCCCCCAGGGCTGACGACGCGCAGGGGGCCAGGGGAGCACCTCGAGCCCTCCCCTGGCGCCCCGCCAGGCACCCCAGCTGTGGGCGCCCGTGGGCCACCGAGCCCAAGCTCGTTCCTTGGGCGCTGAGTTCTTCCAGAACCTGCCGGCGATGGAGGACGCTCTGTGTCCCGTACCTCTACAAGCACGACCTCTTCATCGCGGAGGCTGCCGCAGCGGCCGCCTCCGCACCCGCGTGGCGCGACGCAGGAGAGGGCCGACCACGGCCTGGCTGGAGGAGAGGCCCTGCCGCAGGTAGTGGTGCCAGCGGACCACTGGGAGATCGCCGCGTTTGACAATAACAACGCTTTCACCAGGATCCGTGTGCTACCGTGGCACACCCGCTGGAAAGCCACCCCGCCGCTGAAGGCCTGGCGCGCGTGGCATCTGCTGTCCCCAGAGACGCAACAGGAGGTCACGGAACTGGGGTGGTTTGCGCCACTCTACCACCGCCTGGCCATGGGCCATGGGCGGCCCCCACTCGGTGCACATCCTGATGTCCATCAACCTCACCACGGTGGGCCAGACGCTCACGGGCGTGCGTGCGGGCCCGCCTGGCACAGGGCCTCGGCGGCAGTGAGCCGCGCATCCTGGGCGAATGTGGCCAGTGCGGTGAGGGCGGCTCCGCGGACCTGGGCGTGGACGACGAGACGTGGGTGAAGCAGAACGATGCGGCAAGTCGATGGGCGCAGGGCAGTCGGGCTACACTGTGGCAGGTTGGGCCCGTGCCACCCGTGAGGCTCGGCGTCGCGACGGCCGCGTGTTCGTGGTCATGCACCTGTTCGCATCTGTTCGCTGGCGAGCGGCGGAGCGACGACGTGCAGGCGTACAGTCGGACTTCATTGGACAGGACACGCGAGAGGACACAAGACCCTTCCGAGGGCCACATTGCCATAGGAGTGTAAGAAAGCACGTGTCGCGAGGCACAGAACACAAAAGTGCCCTTGAGCTGGCAGGTTCGACCTACTAATCTGGGCCGGCTGTAGCTGGAACCATGCTGCGAGGAGGCCGGCCTGGAGCTGCTGTTCCTTTCCGCGGACCTGGCGACGGATGCGGCCTGGGACATGACCAAGCCCGACACGTTCGACGAGCTGATGAGCTTGTGCGAGGGCAGCTTCGTCGACGTCGTCCTGGGAGGCCCTCCGTGCTCTACCTTCTCGCGGGTGCGCAACAGCCGCCCAGGACAGGGACCTCGACCAACACGTCGGCGCGGACGTTGGGCCCGGGGCTTGCCTGACCTCGAACCCTGGGAGCAACGCCGCGTCCTCGAGACCAACGTGCTCGCGGTGAACCTCGTGGCCATGTGCGAAGCGGTCGCCATGAACGGGGGCTGTCACCTCGTGGAGCACCCGGAGGACCCAGGGGGTTTTCGTTTCCCGTCGCTGTGGGACACCCCGGACATGAAGCATGAAGGCGCTGGAGGAGAGGACGGCGGCCACTCGAGCCCTGTTCGACCAGTGCCAGTTCGGCGGCCTGGCCAACGAGGCCACCTGCATGTCGGGCACGCTGCAAGGCCTGGACAGCTTGAACGGCGTGAGGCGTGCAGGGGGCCACGTGCATGCGCGGTCCGACAGGAAGGATAGCCTCGGAGAGTTCGACGCCAGCCGTCTGCAAACGTACCCCGGAGCGCTCTGCGACAAGATAGCCGCCATGGTCTTTGACACGCTGCAATGGCTTCGCGCCGAGAACGCCGGGCCCGCCAGTGGACAGGTCCCCGGTGGCGCCAGGCCCAGGGTCTCAGCTTGGGGTGAGGGGTGTTCTCTCCACCAGGCGGTGGCCATTCGGAATGAAGACGCAGCGTGAGGACGAGGGCTGGTCCTACGTCAGCGGCAGCTGGGTTTATACCTACACGTGGACGACGGCGCGTGCATGGGCTCGGGCGAACACCCGCGGGCCGCGGACACCCTGATGGAGCAGCTTGCCGACGAGCTGGAAGCAATGGGTTTCGTCGCGGACGATCGCACCCCAGCGGAGGAGCTGACAAAAGTGGTGGGCTACGAGGTGATCAAGCGGTCGGCCAGCCTGAGGCCGCCCCAGAAGAAGAGCTATCGTTCAGGGGCTGGAGCGGCTGTCGAGGGCCAAATGGGTCTACGCCGACGACTTGCGCTCTATTGTGGGATCTTGGGTGTGGGGAGCTCTGCTCAGGAGGGACTTGGTCGGCATCCCCTCCGCGGCGTTCAAATTCCTCGACCTGTTCCCAGAGCGATGGGCCCGCGCGCGGCTTTCGGTCCGACGCGAGCTGCGGGCCATGGCCAGGGCCGTCCTCTTCATGATCGCCGACGTCGGGGCGCCGCTGGCGAACGCGTTTTTCGCCTCTGACGCCATGGGGGCCTCGGAGCTCGACAGCGGCGGGTACGTCATTGTCGCGGGGGACGTCTCCGACAAAGTGAAGTTCGAGTCCGTGGATGCTGCAGTGCCAGTGGGGTTCACAGTGGCCAAGCTGGACGGCAACTTCGCGGGCTTGAAGGACCCCGAGAAGGACATCAGGCGCACCATGCCGTTTACCGAGTCACCTTAGGAGTTGTTCAAAGGACAGGTTGACTGGAAGGTGGTGGAGCACGGCCGCTGGGCCCGCGCAGACCATATCACCTTGGGAGAAGGCCGAGCAGTGGCGAGGCTGGCGCGCAGGCTGGCCCTCGCGCCCAAGATGCACAAGTCAATGATCTTCTCGCTGCAGGACTACAGGCCCGTGGCAGGAGCCATGATGAAGGGGCGTTCTCCGGCTTTCGAAGTCAAACGTCCACTGCGTCAAGAAGCCGCCGCCTGCCTGGCGGCCAGGATTCGACTCGTCATCCCGTGGATCGAGACCAGCACGCAGCCTGCTGATTGGGTCTCTCGTTGATTGGTGCAGATGAACAAGGGGCGGAGCGGAGTGACGGGACCGCGTCGCCTCGACCCGCATCAGCTTAGCACGATCACCCCAGCGACGCTCGCTAGATATCGGGCCGCTGGGAAGCCATTTTCCACGTGGCTGGAGGAGTGCAACTTCCAGCCTGACTGCGCCGAGGCCTGGGGCGATCTACTTGTAGAGTTCAAGAATGAAGCAGGTCCCTCGTGCAGCCAATTCGCGCATCTGCAGGCGAGCGTGGAGTTTTGTTCTCCGAGATTCAAGGGGCGCCCACACCGGGCGAGGGCCGTGCTGGCGGGCTGGGCAGTGAATACACCGACAATGCATGCGGCGCCGCTCGGCCGAGGACCCGCTGTCCTCATCGGGTCACAGTGGGCTAGCCAGGGCCATTTTCGCTAGGGAGTGGGCATCCTCCTGCAATGCAGACGTGGACTTCGACCTTCAGAGATGCTGAAACTGCGGCCCGCGGACGTCGCAGTGTAGTCGTGGTCGGGAGGAGCATCGCTGCAACGTAACATTGCCATCGCCTTGGGCCCCCGCGCGGGAACCAAGGCAAAGAGAGCGCAGTGCGTCATCATGCGCGAGAAATTGGTGGCAAACCTACCTACCTCGCTTTTGACCACCCTCGCTTCCAAGAGATACCAAGCGATGCCAAACCACGGCCTGTACTGGTCAGGCCGCTTGACGAGGAGGCGCGTGGTATGACTTGGTTTTGCCTGGAAGCGAAAGCGGGGTAGGTAATTCACGCTCTGAAAAGAGAGCGCAGTGCGTCATCATGCGCGAGAAAGAAAAGGTTCTCGTCCGTCTCGTGTCTCGCCTCGCTGCCGCCGCGCCGACCTCGGCCTGTCGTGTCCCATGCTCGATCGACCGCTACCGCCGCGTGCTCGAGGTTGCTGAAGGGAGCTTGGGCGCGCCGCCGGATGCTGCTCGAGCAAGGTCCGCATCCGACTCGATGGCGGACGGGGCGTCCTTCGCCGAGATCAAGGAAACGGGCAGGCGGATTTCAGAGCTCCACAAGCATCTACATCGACGCAGTGGCCGCCAGCGACGTCATCGCCAGGTGCGAAGGCGCAGGGCTGTCGCCGGCGATCATCTGGGCCCACAGCAAACTCGAGCAGTACTTCCCGGAGGGCTGTTTCGATGCCGCCGACGGGCCGGCAGAAGGAGGAGGGCGTCTCCGCGCCGCCCCTCCCGCAGGTGGAGCCACGCCCGAGTCGGGCATCGACGCCGCGACCCTCCGCGGGCCCATCGGCGACGGCAGCGCCCCGACCCCCCCCCAGTTGACGAACCAACAACACACACCCATACCCAAAGGGGATCGGAGAGGGCTATGGGTGCGTGTTGTCGGATGGGGGTCCCCGCTCGAACGGGAGCGTTCCCCAGGGTCCGACAACCCGCACCCATACACATAGCCAGTCCTCCTTCCAACGACTTCCCTATGGGTATGGATGTGTGTTGTTCGTTCGTCACCAGTGGCGGATCCGCCAGCAGCGCCGCCCCAGGAGGCGGCAGAGGCCTGGGAGGTGCTGCCGGCCGCGGCCGAGGCCCAGGCCCGCGGGGCGACGGGCATGCCGGCGCTGGCGCAGGCGGCCGCAGGGGCCGCGGCCGGGGCCGCCCCGCGCGCGGCCCCGAAGCGCTCGGCCGCGGCCCGCCCGAGCGAGGCCAGGGCCCGGGTTGGGCGCGCGCGGCGCGGGGGCGGAGCTGGACTGGCCGCGGCCGTGCCGGCCAGAGGAGGCGCAGCCGCGACCGTGCTCGTCCTCGCCTCCCGGTTGGGACTGGGGCCCCCTGCACGCGTCTCAGCGGTGCTGGGCTCCGTGGCCTCGGTCACCGAGTCCGCCAGCTCGGTGATGAGCTCAGGTTTTCAGGCAGCCTCTTCGATGACCTCATCAGCTTCGACGTTTTTCCTCGGAGTGACCAAGTCGCCCCAATCTACCTCGCAGGAGGCCTGGCGCGGAGTGGGCGTCTACAGCGTATCCGTGACGGCCTGGCAGCGCCGCGCGGTGGCCGACGACGGCGACGTGCTGGTTTCCTGGTTGGAAGACTCCATGGGTGACGCGGTGCTCGTGCTGTCCAGCTCGGAGAAGGCCGTGCTGACCCAGGCGGCCCTGCCCCTGACCCTGAGGCAGCCGCTGATAGCGGGCTCCAATCGTGCGCTGTCATGGCCAGGTTCATTCCGTGTTTTCAATATCGAGGCCGTCATCCTAGACGCAGGCCACTCAGGCATCTAGTGGACCGTAGCTGATGCACGTTTCGAATGCGCTTTAGTGAACCCTCTCTGGCCCGCACTCGAGCTGGATCCAAGTACTGAGCATGAGCAGATCTCTGAGGCCCTCAATAAATTGCTTGCCCGACTCCCTTTCGCTCTCCCCGACTGGCAAACCCAGCAAGGCCCCGTGGCCCCAATCTTTGTCTTTGGAGGCCTCGACGCTCGGGTCCGCAGGGCGTCTCGGCAGCTCGTGATCGCGTTCCAATGTTTAGGGCATGTCGCCCTCGCCGTGCCCGAATATGGTTTCTCAATTCGTTGATGACTCTCGCAGGGGCGGACACGGGCTGACTTCAATTTGTGTCGGATGTGAGTTTGTGCGATCGCGAGCCGGGGAAGGGCCTCTCTTTCAGTGGCGTGCGTTCCCTCGTCCGCCTACTGTGTGATAGACGGGCTCATGCAAGCGTGATCTGTTTAAGACATCCGAAGATGCAAACTGTGAACAATCTCGCGTCCGAAAAACATCGAAAACGAGTCAGCCAACGTGTAGGTCCAGTCTTCGTTCCAGTTGCAGGCAGTCTTTGGGAATCCGCCGACCCTGTCGGCGTGTGTGAGGGGCTTTTCCGTTCGAGCCGTCATCTCCGTCATTCTTTGTACTCGTCGTCTCTGTCCTTCCCTTTCCCTGGGAGACCTCTTCCCCTGGGCTCCAGCCAAGCCGACCTTGAGCAACCTCGTAATTGAGTCGAAGGGAAGCCCCTTCCCTTTGATCCCTCCCCCGCCGGGAGGGGGGGGGGGGGTCGACCCCCCCCGGGTCAGATACGACGCCCCCCCCTGGGACTCCTCTTCCCCTGGGCTCCAGCCAAGCCGACCTTGAGCAACCTCGTACGAAGGGAAGCCCCTTCCCTTTGATCCCTCCCCGCCGGAGGGGGGGGGGGGTGTCGACCCCCCCCTCAGATACGACGCCCCCCCTGGGACTCCTCTTCCCCTGGGCTCCAGCCAAGCCGACCTTGAGCAACCTCGTAATTGAGTCGAAGGGAAGCCCCTTCCCTTTGATCCCTCCCCCGCCGGGAGGGGGGGGGGGGTGTCGACCCCCCCCCCGGGTCAGATACGACGCCCCCCCCTGGGACTCCTCTTCCCCTGGGCTCCAGCCAAGCCGACCTTGAGCAACCTCGTAATTGAGTCGAAGGGAAGCCCCTTCCCTTTGATCCCTCCCCCGCCGGGAGGGGGGGGGGGGTGTCGACCCCCCCCCGGGTCAGATACGACGCCCCCCCCTGGGACTCCTCTTCCCCTGGGCTCCAGCCAAGCCGACCTTGAGCAACCTCGTAATTGAGTCGAAGCCAAGCCGACCTTGAGCAACCTCGTAATTGAGTCGAAGGGAAGCCCCTTCCCTTTGATCCCTCCCCCGCCGGGAGGGGGGGGGGGTGTCGACCCCCCCCCCGGGTCAGATACGACGCCCCCCCCTGGGACTCCTCTTCCCCTGGGCTCCAGCCAAGCCGACCTTGAGCAACCTCGTAATTGAGTCGAAGGGAAGCCCCTTCCCTTTGATCCCTCCCCCGCCGGGAGGGGGGGGGGGTGCGACCCCCCCCCCGGGTCAGATACGACGCCCCCCCCTGGGACTCCTCTTCCCCTGGGCTCCAGCCAAGCCGACCTTGAGCAACCTCGTAATTGAGTCGAAGGGAAGCCCCTTCCCTTTGATCCCTCCCCCGCCGGGAGGGGGGGGGGGGTAGCGACCCCCCCCCCGGGTCAGATACGACGCCCCCCCCTGGGACTCCTCTTCCCCTGGGCTCCAGCCAAGCCGACCTTGAGCAACCTCGTAATCTCTCGCTGCGCATTGCGACCAGGGTCGGCGGCACCGGCCGTCAGGCCTTCGCAATATCATAACTCTGAAAGCGCATGGTAGATGTCAATGATAAAACTGCTTATCACATCCACGGCCACGCGCGGGCCACGAGCTATCTGCGGGGGCGCTAGGCGCCCAGTACAACAAGCTCTAAAGGCCGGCCTTGCGGGCCGAGACGGGCAGCGGGCAGCGGGCAGCGGGCGAGGTGGCAGAGGCAGGTGCACTCAGAGGGGGAAGTAGACGAGGCACAGGTAGGAGAGGGCCAGGGCTAGGCGGGCTCCAGAGGGGTCCTCGGGCACACCTCCAGGGAATCTCAGACTCATTATTTTCTTTTGTAGCTCTGACCATCTCAGTCATCCTGCAAGTCTTCCTCTCGAACTCCAGCGGCCGAACGTTCACGTCGTAGTCGATCAGCCTCAGCTCGATCGGGTTTAGCAGCTGACTTCCGTGCGGCTCGCTGTGATCTCTTCTTCTCCTTTATCCTTACTGCAGCTTGGT
The DNA here is from genome assembly GCA_963575745.1 of Prorocentrum cordatum. Lineage (NCBI taxonomy): Eukaryota > Dinophyceae > Prorocentrales > Prorocentraceae > Prorocentrum > Prorocentrum cordatum. The sequence continues at coordinate 86,373 of CAUYUJ010000840.1, forward strand.
CCTGCTGGATCGTAATCTGATTCGTCCTCAAGTAATGTCGGAAATGCTCCAGATCAACTCCCTCTTTCGTAAGAATACCCGCCAGATTCTGCAAGCCGTCCACCCACCGTAGTGTCGTGTTTGGTTGCCTCAAAGCCTCTTTCACTAAAGCTCCTTCTATTGCCATCCGCTTGTCTCGGCTAAGGCCTGATCCTTCTTTCGTCAAATAATCATGCACTGACTTGGCATCAGTCAAGAAAACTCTGCTTCTTCTCGCCACGATCTTCTGCCAATCCTTCAAATTGATCTTCGGGTTGAACACCTCCTCCAGTAAAACACACAGCCATTCACCAGCCTCCAGTGAGTCCGCAAGATGTGAGGCTTCAGCTGCAAGTGTGCTCCGGCAAACTCTCTGTGTCGACTTGGAACTGTAATCCATCAGAGCTGCTGTCACCAGCTTCCCAGACAACACATCGTGGTCCACTATGAAGAGAAAATGACCACCGATGCTCTTGTATCTCGCGATCTCGTCACTCTCGGGGTTGCCGTTCGCGCGTCCTGAATCACATTCAATCAAAACCGTAGCTCTGCTGAGGTCGATGCCCTTCGGGAACTTCTGCATGTAGTCGACGCCTCTCTTGCCGTCGTTGATGGCCCTGTTGACCTTCACGAGGTCGGCGATGCACGGCGCTACCATGGCTCGTTGTGCTTGTCCCGCTTGAAAGGCTAGATCTGCTCGAAGCTGCGTGACAACCAAGATATCTCTCCCGTAGCCTTCCGTAGCCGTGTCACTTCGTCGTCGGTAAGCGGGCTCGTCAGCTCCTTCTTTCGGTCTCGAGGAATCGGAACCGTCTTCATGTTCAGCGAGTAGCCCTTCATCGTTACTCCAACATCGCCGTTCGGTAAACGTTGTATCTCGCGTCCTCCGAACACAAAATCCTCTTTGAGCCATTTCGAGAGATTCAGCTTCTGTCTCGTGCGTCTGAAGGCCGTATCTTCGTTTTTCTTTTAAACTCCAGCTAACAAATCATCCACATGAGTACATAGAATACCAACCAAAACGCCTGCCTTGTCTCGTAAGTAAAACAAAGCTGGTTCCAAAACAGACTGAACCCATCCGTCCTTCTCCAATACTTCGCAGAAAGCCAACCAAACTAAACGAGCAGCCTCAGCAAATCCATATATCGCCTTCTTGGCCCTCAATAGTTGCCTCGGATGCAGCCCCTTCAAAACACCATTGCCTCCGCCAACTTCGATGCTGTTGGCGCATCTCTTCGATACTCGCCGAGGCTCTTGTCCTTGAAGCCTTGGACCACCATCCTCGACTTCGCTTCGAACTCGGCGTCCAGAACGCCCTCACTCTTGTTGGTTCTCACCCACTCGGCCAGTATGATCAGGTCGCGCTTGGTCTCCCAGATCTGCTCACTCTCGCCGAGGCTCAGCGTGTCGCAAGCATCCAGATCTTGCCAGGCTTCCACTCCTTCTCATCTGAACCTCCAGGTCCGATAAATAACTGTCGCTTTGCCTCGTCAAGCTCCTTCAAGTGTACCTCTTTTCTCCCCTTCTTCGCCACTGTCGGACCAGCCTCGTAGGAGTACTCGAACTCGTTGCGCTCAACGCCAAAAACGAAAACCTCCTTGCTGACCTCGTGCTCGGCGTAGAAGGACTGATTGATGTCATATGCGAGTTAAGCCTCGTCGATCATAGAGTCCATATCCTCGTAGACCTGAAAGGCGTCGTCTGTCTTGATCGACTCGGGGACATCATCCAGCAACTTCTGTCTCTTCGCCCCCCGCTCTGCAGCTTCCTCCGCTGGCCGACTCTCCTTATCCCTACTGGCAGATCCCTCCGCCGGGCGAGGCGGGAACGATGCCGCAGGAGTGTGGAAATCATCAAGATCAGGATCCCGCTCGTCGCCCATCGGTACTTGGTTGGATCGTACAGCCTCGTTGACAAAGTCCTTCACCGCGTCCTCCGCTTGTGTCGCTCCTCGTGGCTCGACTGGCGGCGGTGGTCCCAGCTGCATCATCGGGGGCTCCTCCTGGTAGGGGTCCTCCGTCACCTCCTCCACGGGCGGCTCCTCCTCTTGGACCAGTGGCTCGGCAGGTGCTTCACGCTCTGCCGGCTGCGGCACCTCTGGGGGCGGTGCCTCTGGCGGTGGCTGAGCCGCCGCTGGTTCTGGTCGAACTGGTCCTCCATCTTCCCGAAACTCTGGGGGAAAAGGCCGTCGTCGTAGATCGATAAATCCACTGCCTCCAGCCGCCCCGGTGGTGTCTATCAAGTCTGCCTCCTGCGCCGTCACCAGCCAGGCTCGGACCTCCTCGTCGGAAGCCCTGGCAAGGTGCTCGGGAGCGCAGGCGATCGTGATCCCGCGGTGCACGATCCAGATCGTGTGCTTGCCCTCGTGACCTATCACGCGGGCTACTCCTCTCCAGTTGACGACGCTCTCGGGCCGCTTGCCCTGCTCCTTCTGGTCGTAGTAGAAAACCCAGTCGCCCACGTTGAAAGGTCCTCGTTCTGGTCGAACTTGTCGAAGCTCAGCCCTCTTGATCGCTTCCTCGTTGGCGATCTTCGCGTGGGCCTCCCGCGCCGCCTGCCGCAGCGCGCACTTCCTGGCAAACTTCGATGTCGGGGTAGCCGATGCCGCAATGGCACCGATCCTCTCATCAAGCTCGCCGTCGTCCATGAAGTCCGCCGGGAGGCGACTATCTCTTCCCAGCACCCACTGCGCCGGTGAGAAACCAGACCTCCTGCTCAGCGAGTTCTTCGCCTGGTTGATCTCCATCACGGCCTTCAGGACGTCCTCGCGCCCAGCGACCTGCTTCGCCCAGACGACTCTCCTCCACATGGCTTGCCAGGTCTCCATGACGCTCGACCTTGGCGATATGCCATGCTGCCGCCTTGGCGGCCGAATCAAATCTGCACCCACGACTCGACATGTGCTCAGAAAAACTGCCCAGGAAGCCCTTGGCCCTGTCGACGATGACTCCGACCTCAGGCTCACCAGCCCAGGATGCCCAGCACAACTCGTAAGTCTCCAGCACCGTGGTTGAGCCCGTCATCCTGTGAACTTCGCCGAGTAAAGCAACCACCTGGAACGAACAGTCCAAGCATGCAATATTCAGAAACTGCCACTCTGCTTGGTCCGCGTCCTTCTCAGCAAAGGTGTCGAAGCCCACGACAACGTTGATCTCGTCGACGCTCGGCAACTTGCTCGGCTTCGCCAGCAACGGTCGCCTCGTGCGTTCACAGTGCTCACAGGAGAAAAGCCTGCACGCCTTGATCGCGGCCTCCGAGGCTCTGGAAATCCTCAAGGCCCTTAGCATCTCGATCTTGGGCGCGTGGCCGAGGTTCTCGTGCAAGCGTCGAATCGCCACCTTCAGGTCGCGTGGTAGCTGATCCCATCGTTGCTTCCTCATAGTCTCCTTATCTTGCTCGCCGTCCTCTGCCTCGCCGATCTGCGCGCCGTACACCATGATGAGTAGGTCGGCCCCGGCGATCTTCATCACCCGCTGCTGCGATGACAAGTTGGTCCAATCCTCCCAGCCGAGCTCGGACCACACGCCACGCTTGGACCGAGCGTAGGCAGTCCGCAGAAGTGCCTGAGAAGCATGCAAGTGGGGCACCGCTGTGAGCAGAGAACGTGGGTTCCGTCGTATCATAATCAGCTTCACGCTGGCGGACGCCTCCTCAAGCTTGGCAATCTCAGCGGCCCTCTTGTCCACTGAAGGCCACAGCAAGGTGAGGGGCGTGAGGAAGCCGACGAAACTACTGAAAATCTCCATCACCTTGTCGACCTTCTCCTTGGCCATGCTGAGCCAGCCGCCCTTGCGTGTAACTCTCCGCCTTAGTCCGCCTGTCCCTCCGAGTAGCTTTGCTCCTCGCCGAGCCCTCTTGGGGGGCGGCTCGGTGTCCACCCCATCATCCACAGGGAAGCTCGACTCCATGTATCCGTTGGCGAGTGCGACGGCGCTGTCGATCTCCATCTGCTGCTTCACTCCTTCGCAGATCGCCGTCGCCATCCTCGGAGGGTAGGCCGCTGCCTGAGCTGCTCTCTTCCCGGCGGAGCTGTTGCCCCCCACCATCTCGTGAGCAGTCTGGCACTTGCATGGGGCAGCCAGCTTGTTAAGAACGCACTGGCTGTTTGTGAGGTAGCCGGTCAGCTTCTGGATGGGCTTGCCGCTGTCGATGTCCTTCTTGCCGAAACCACACTGAGCTCCACAGGCGAACCAGACATTCGGCAGCGCGTAGATCTCGGCCAAGATGTTCTTGTACTTCCAGGAAGCTGCTGACCATGGCTGTTCTGCTAGAAAATATCGCTGCCTTTCGTAACGGTGTAAGCAGATGCGCTTCACCAACTTGAGCACTCGAACTCCGTAAGTCCTTCGCAGAGTCCCCCAATCCACCGTCGGGCTCATGTTCGCCATAACTGACCATATGCGGCAGTCGAAGGCGGTGATCGTGAGGTACGGGTCGTGCTCGTCGAGGATCTCGAAGAGCAAGTCCTCGCCTTCCTTGGTCATCAGGTCGCAGTCGTCTAACTTGTCCAGCGGTTGCGAATTCGTCCAACCGAAAACTCCTGATGCCACTCTCGCAACGATAAAGCTGCCGCCCCAAGGTTCGAAGATCATCGTCTTCTTGAACCCTGATGTGGCCATCCTCTCTGCGAGCGTGTACTCCTTCTTGAGCGTAGCCCAAGTCCGCTTCTCCTCAGCCGCTATCCTCGAAGCTGTAGTTGACAACTCCTGTGCTCTTCGACTGGTGAGCTCGCCTCTCGTATCTGACTTGCGCACACCTCTCGCTGCCAAGGATATCTCCAACTTCTGGCCAGTCTCATCATTCGAGCTCGCGCCCTGGCGACGAATTGCATCTATCTCGACAGTGTCGCAAGTCTCCTCATCGTTGCAATCGTCGTTCTCCAGATAGGCATAGCCATCCTTGACCACGCCCTTGCACGTCGCAAGGTGCACGATCGCGTCGCCCCGGGATGACTTGAGCTCCATGCGCTGTAGTACCGAATCTTGGTCATCTCCGAACTGCGATACATCGATACCCAGGTGTGTCGTATTCTTGATCTTGGTCAGAGGTACTGTGATTCCCAATGCCGAAAGCTCCAATTTCTTTGACTTCATGTGAATGTGGCCGTCTAACATGTCCAGGGCAGGTATGGAGATCAACAGTGGAGTCGTCCCAGTCGGGATCTCGGTCGAATGCGCCTCTCCTCTGAATCCTCCAATGCCGATCGGGATCACGTAGACGTCACCCTGCTGCTTGGAGCCGCTCGCGAAGGTGAACTTCCGCTGGATGTCCGTCTTCCTGCAGGTAAGGTCGGGGGGTAAGTGCTTCTCAAACCTCTCCCTCCAGCTCTTGCTGTGCATACAAAGGGCACAGGCGGTGTCCACAAGGGCCACCACGTCGTAATTAATTGTAGTGCAGTCAGCGCGCCCCACGGCGAAGGTGAACTGTGAGTGTGTCCCAGCCTGCTACCGCTAACCTGGCCCCCGGCATTGAACAGGGCGAGGCTCTGCGGGTCGAGCTGCACAGCGGCGAGCTCGTCGGGCGATGCCAAAATGGCTGCCCACGTCCTTGACCTAAGAGGCTCCTCAAGACGGCTTATGCGTCCTTGACTGAGGGACGTCGAGCCCCCTCCACGGCCCTGCCCTTGCTTAGCGTCGAAACGAACGGCCCGAAGGGCCGCCGTCGCGTAGCATCTGGTGATGGCGTTGAAGTTCAGGCATCCGTAGAACTTGTTGCCGTCCAGGTTGTTGCTCTTCACTTGCATGCCCTGGCGGCGGCACTTCGGACTGGTCAGCTGCTCGATGAACGTGTTGTCGTCGTTCACAAGCTCCCAGGATGTGGACGCTCTTGATGATGTAGCTGCTGCATTAGGCCTTGCGCCCAGTGACTTGGCGCCAATCTCCGTCTGCTGCTTCGAGATGTTCGGCTTGGTCAGCGGGACCTTTGCGTTCTTCTCCAGATCCTGACGCTGCTTCGCCTGCTGGTAGGCCTGCATTTCGGCGTAGAGCGGGCAAAGCTTGTCTCCTCCGCGATGTCCATACTTGCCGCAGTCCGCGCACTTGATGTTCTCGCCCGGTGCTCTCGTCGAAGTCCCGTCCGCGAACGCTGCTGCGGTCCTCGAAACACTGCACCCCTTCTTGACCTGCGCCTTGCCCGAGTAGTGTCCCTCGAGCCTCTCGATCAGGATCTCCTTCTTGCCGTTGGTCTGGAGCCCGAGCTCGCCGAGGTGACTCTTGAGCTCGCACTGCTTCCAGGCCCTGAAATCTGGCGTGGTCGGGATGTCCTTCGGTGCTGCCGACGGCCTCGGGGCCGCCTCTCCACTGCTTGCCGCTCCTGCCGACTTCTTCCTGTCCTTGTCGTAGTCCCTGCTGTGGTAGCTGTCGTCTGCACGCTCGTCGTCTGGCTCCTCATCCGAGTCCGTGTAGAATGAATCCTGCTCCTCGACCGCCCCGTCGCGGTCGCCCGAGACGTCGTCGCCGCGCGCCATGAAGGAGGTCACCTCTTCCATCAGCTCGTCCTCGTCCGTGGTGCCGTCGAGCGTGAAGTACGACTTGCCTCCGCGCCCAGGCTTAGCCTTGGGTTTGCCGCTCCCGCGGCCTCCGCCTCGTCCTCCACCGAACTTCTTGTCGCCTTGCTTCCCTGTCTTCGGGCACGCGGCATCTCCTGCCCAGTGTCCGATGCGACCGCGCGCTCCACAGCGCGTGCGCTTCTTTTCCTCCTTGATCTGCTCCTGACGCTCCTCGAAGGTCACCTCGCCCTTGAAGAGCCCGCGCTGCTTCTGCGTGTCCTTCAGCTTCTTCCTCGCCGCGTCGTAGGCGCTGTAGGCCTCGAACACATCGTCGTCGTTGCTGGCTCCGGCGTCGCTCGCAACCTCCTGGTCATCATCTGCCGCGTTGGCGCCCTCTTCGAACTCATCATCCGTAATGTCGTCCTCGTCGCCGCTGTTGTTGTCCTCGACCTGATTCGCCTTGCCTCCGCGCCGGTTCTGCCACTTCTGCTTGTGCGTGTTGGCCAGCGCGCTCCGTCTCTCTTTCTCGTGCAGGTCGTGGAAGTTGACTGTTAAAGTATGCTGAAATATCTCCAGGTTGTACTCCGAGTTGTTGTTGAGAACGATGTTGCGCTTCTGCTCGTCTGCGAGGTTCGCGCCGTTCAGCAGGAAGTATGCCATCAAATCGTCCGAAAGCGTGGTGTTCTCGTCGCGCTCCTGCAAATCCTCCCGCAGCTTCTCCTTGTTCGAGAAGTACTCGCCCATATCAGTGCCCCGCTTCCGGAAACTCCGCTTGAAGAAACTATCGAACGCCATGCCCTTTTTAACTATGGCCTCCTTGTCGAGCGTCGCCAGCGCCTCGAAGATCCGCCACTCTCCGCCATCAGCACGTACTTCTGCGGTCTCCTGTGCGAAGTGCTCTGCTCGACGCCATGCCCGTCCGTGTAGTCCGTCGAGCAACTTCACCCTGAATCTGCGCTTCTTCTTCTCGAGGCTCAGCGCGATTGCTTCTTCGTCATCTCCACTACCTTCCAACCGCGCCAGCGCCAGGGTAACTCTCTTCTTGTACTCCTTGAGCAAGTCCGGATTTTGTCCTGTGTAGTGAGGCAGCCCATCTCTATCCACAACTATCTCGTCATCACGGTCGTAAGACCGTCCAGCTCCCTGGTCGTTCATCTCACTGCTGTCGCTATTATTGGGCTCTGTGTTGGTCCTGGTGAACGTTCGGCCACGTCCACAATCTCGAAACCACCAGCTCCGCAATACCAGTCTGAAAGCGTATGGTAGATGTCAATGATAAAGCTGTTTATCACATCCACGGCCCCGCGCGGGCCACGAGCTATCTGCGGGGGCGCTAGGCGCCCAGTACAACAAGCTCTAAAGGCCGGCCTTGCGGGCCGAGACGGGCAGCGGGCAGCGGGCAGCGGGCGAGGAGGCAGAGGCAGGTGCACTCAGAGGGGAAAGTAGGCGAGGTACAGGTAGGAGAGGGTCAGGGCTAGGCGGGCTCCAGAGGGGTCCTCGGGTACACCTCCAGGGAATCTCAGAATAACTCTTGCCCTCCTGTGATCATTATGGGAGAGAGCAGCATGAACGTGTATGAATGAGATGTTGAGTTCGAGTCGAGAGTGTGGGGCCCTGCAACTGTCTGTCCTCAAGCACTTTTCGGGGCCCCCACCCGACCCACCCTGGGCCTCTCTTTCAGTGGTGTGCGTGCCCTTGTCCGGCTACTGTGTGATACACGGTCTCAGGCAAGCGTGATCTGTTTAAGATATCCGAAGAAACAAGCTGGGAACAATCTCGCGTCCGAAAAGGAGTCAGCCACCGTGTAGGTCCAGTCTTCGTTCCAGTTGCAGGCAGTCTTTGGGAACTTCCATAACTCTTGCCCTCCGATGATCATTGTATACACATGCACATGTATGGTTACACACATATACTCATGCAGCCATGCATACATACACATGCATGCATGCACGCACGGATGCATACCTACACACTGACATACATACATGCATGCATGCATGCATGCATACATACATGCATACGACCATACATACACATGCTGTCATTCACGGGTACACACATACACACATGCATGCATTCACACCTACATACATACAACCATACCTGCATACATGCATGCATACATACGTACATGCATGCATACATACGGCCACACATACAACCAGACAATCATGCGTACAATCGTACATACATGCGTACACATACATACATGTATACATACATGCATGCATGCATACATACACACCTGCATACAAACATACATACACACATACAACATCCGCAAACACATCCATCCATACATCCGTCCATACATGCATACGCACATACATACACACACCCTTACACGCATACATATCCACCGACCTACCTACCTGCAGATAGACATACATACATACAAACATACATAAGCACATACGCACATATATACATACATACATACATACATACATACATACATACATACATATATACATGCATGCATGCATGCATGCAGACAGACAGACAGACAGACAGACAGACAGACAGACAGACAGACAGACAGACAGACATAGGTACATACATACAGACATACATACAAACATATGTGTATATGCACGTGATATATATTTATAAATAAATAAATATAGAAATATAAATATATAAGATACAGAGAGGAGTCAGAGATAACAAGAGAGAGAAAGCGGAGGAGACGACAACGAGAACGCTGAACTTTCCCCGACTTGGCCTCCACCGCTAGAGAGGTGAGACATAGAGAAAGAAAGAGAGAGACAGAGAGAGGGAGAGAGAGAGAAAAAGAGAGAGAGAGAGAGGGCGAGATAACGAATGTATGTTTGTTCCGCTCCGACGGCGACCACGGGCATATGCAACTGCCAGTGTCCTGCCAGGCGAGGGCACGGGCGTACGTGAGATCAGCCTGCAGGCCCCCCTAATAGGCTTAGGTCGGGCCTGTCCCCCTACGGGGGATATTCGACGAAAAATAAAAATACTCCAAGGCCCCCCCAGAGAACAACAAAACACAGCAAAAGCGTGCCGATTCTAGAAGTAGGACGGCGCTTGAAATAGATTGGGACCTGGGGATCCAAAAATACCTACTTTCAACGACCGGCGTGTACGTGAGATCAGCCTGCAGGCCCCCCTACTGGGCCGCGCCGGCCAAGTCCTTGTACTGCGCTCCTTGCGCGCGTCAGCCGAGCAGGCCCGGGCTCCAGGTGACCGCCCGCGCCAGCGCGCGCGCCCCCGCGGCGCCCCCGGGGCGGGAGGCGAGCTGCTCCACCTCTGAAGGGGCCCTGGCTGCACTTCTCTTTCCTCCATGAAGGGGCCCTGGGACACACAAATAAATCCACACGAATGAAAATATTCCCCATGTTTTCCATATTTTCTAAGCTTTTGTCTTCCCCCCCACTTCCCATATTTTCCGGGGGAATCGAAGATTAACTGTGTCTGTGTGTTTTTGTTCCCTCCTGAACCTCGGCGGCGGCGCTCGCGCCAGGGAAGGCGAAGGCGCGGCTGCCCTGCCGGCTGAGCTGCCGCACGGTGGCGGCTCGGAGGGAGGTGTCGGAGACCTGCCGGAGGAACTCCGTGGCGGGACCGTTGGCCTCGGGCTCGGGGTGGCCGCTGGGCTCGGCGGCGGCCACCGCGGGCGGCTTCGTCGGAGTGGCGAGGCAGATGAGCATGGCCAGGGCCTTGACGCCAGCCGCCAGGAACCAGGGCAAAGTGTGGCTGACATGCTGGTAGATCGGGGTCACGGAGTACGGTCCCACGGCGCGCGCCACGTTGCCGAACAGTGTCATCCAGCCGATGGCCGAGCCGAACATGGACGGCGGGACGACGAAGGTGATGATAGTCTGGACGCTAGTGCCCATCATATTCTCACCAAACACGATGCCCTGGCAGAATCCGAAGAACCACCACTTGTTCGCAGGCACTCCCACCATCGCAAATGACACTGCCGAGAAAATGCCGCCGAGGGCAATACTGCCTTTGATTCCAGTTCTGGCGACGATCGGTGCATACAAGATAAGGTTTACAACGAGGCCCACAACACCAACGCCAGTGACCATGATCGAAAACCACGACGTGGCCTCTTTCAAAGGATCGCCCGCGTCTTGAAAGATTTCATCTTGCAGGTACAGCACGCCCATCACCTCAAATGCTGTGAAGGGTAGCGACGTGAGAAACATCACGATGCAGATGACCCACGCCACAAGGGGTAGCCTCGGAGCGGAAGCAGCCGGAGCGTCCCCTGCCGCGCCCGCCCGGGCGGCCTCCTCCTCCTGCGCGATGATCGCGGGATCCCTGAAGGCCCTCGAGTCGGGCAGGAAGAACACGATGAGGACAAGGTTCACTGCGCATATCCCAGAAGCGCCCAGGCATGCCATCTTGTAACCGCCAATCTTGTTCATCCAGCCACCCACCGAAGGCCCACCGCTGAGCCCCGCGAATATGGCTGCCTGGAAGTACGTCATATATGTGGCTCGCTCCGATTCGTCGGTGACGTCGGCGATGTACGCGCCCGCCACGCCTGCCGTGCCACCGCAGATGCCTTGCAGAAGGCGCGCCACCAGGAGGAACCAGAAGGTTGTCGACTCCCCGATGAGGGCCGACGTGACAGCACTTCCAAGCATGGCCAGGATGAAGATGGGCCGCCTGCCGAAGCGGTCGGCAAGTGCACCCAACTGCGGAGCGGCGAAGCCTTCCGCAGCCGCTGCGACGCTGCCCAAGATACCTATCTGGCTTGCGCCGTCGGTGGTGTTGCAGACCTTCATGACGATCTCGGGCATCAGCGGGAAGACGAAGCTGATCTGGAAAAAATCCACAAACACGATAAAATAGAGGATCCCCATCGTTACGTTGCTCGCACGCGCCATGTACACACCTGTGTCGCCCCAAGGGGCACAGGACAGCGGCAAAGTGTAGGGCAGCGTCCGCACCACTTGAGCCGACCACACTGTCCGCGGGAGAGATAACGAAAGAGAGAGAGAGAGAGAGAAAGAAAAGGCATGCGTTAAGTCGGGCCAGTCCCCCTCCAGGGGGATTTTCGACGAACAATTTAAAAAAAGAAACAAATGCCCCAAAAAGGCCAAACAATACTCAAAAAATAGTCCCCAGACAATGTTTTGACTATTTTTGGGGTATTTTTATTTTTCGTCCAAAACCCCCCTGTAGGGGGACAGGCCCGACTTAAGGCATGCGAAAATAATCCGAGACCGTTTGGACCGCTCTGGAAACTGTGAACCCCCACAAGCCGGCACCCCGTCTGACCGCTCTTGCTTCCGCCGGCTCCCGCCGGGAGAAGCCTGGAACGTATCCCTATCCCTATGCTGGGCACCTCCTCATCACGATGCCAATCTTAGGGGTTCCCTTATCTTTCCAGGGCGAATCCCTAAGATTGTCATCGCCTTTTGGCGTGTCAATCTTAGGGATAGGGATACGTTCGAGGCTGGTAAGAAGAGGAGGGCACGGCCTGCTTCCGTCTGAGACAGCCCCGCGTGCGGAGGGCACGCCCTCGACCCAGTCCGAAGCAGTTCGAGGATGGCCGCGCGAGCGGCGAGCGCTGTGGCGGCCTCACGCCCGTGACCTCCACGGAGTACTCCTGGCAGGCGCCGCCCCGCGGATCCGGGGCACGACTCGATCGGCAACGAAGATCAGAACACGGGAACAGAGAGGTGTTCGAAAGATACCCTCTATCGATCGAGAAAGATAAAATGAAGCCAGGACAAGGATAAATCCGGACGAGGATTCAATCGGGAATATCTGAGATCTGGCGGCTCTGGAGAATGTCTCCGGCGCCGCTGTCTTCTCAGAGCGTTCCGAAACGCTGTGAGAGCGTTCAGGAACGCTCTCCAACGGATTGATCCTCGTCCTCGCCCCGCCCGACAATGTCTAGGATGGATTTGAACTGGTATTGCCACAATCCATCCTACAGAAGGGCCGCTGAAACAAGGAACGCCAGATGAGGAACGAAAGCCCCTTGTTGGCGCCAACATTGCCCAGGTGCACGAGAAGAGCTAGAGGAACAACCACGGAAGGACCCAAGGAACAGCGAGCCCCTTCCGAACCCTAAGCGCTCCCTACTTCAGCGTCTTTGAAGGGGCCCTGGGACACATAAATAAATACAGTCAAAACCCTAATAAGGACGCGCGGTAAGGACGCAAGACCCTTGGAAGCCCAAGTCGGGATTTTTGGGGCGGCGGACGACGGACGCAAGAGCAAGGAAGAGCAAGGACGCAAGGGTACCCTGAGCAAAGTCGCGCGTCCTTCTTTTGGTTTTTGACTGTACACACACACAAATAACAGGATTCGCCATACGTTCTTGTATTTTCTGGGTTTTTGTCTTCCCCCCCACTTCCCATATTTTTTGGGAATCGACGATCAATTGTGTCTGTGTGCTATTTCCCCTACTGACTCAAGCCATGTCCCCAAACTCTCCGGCGACCGCTCGGCATGATCCAGGCCACCCGGGATCCTCGCGGCGAGGCGCAGCTGCTGCAGGCATCCCGAGGCTGGAGAGACCGCCGAGGGCCCCCAACAAAAACGCCCGAAGGCTGCAGACGGCCGGCGGAAAAACGCCCGAGAACCGCCGAGAGCCGACGGGAACGCCCAGATTCAGAATCAGCGCTGCAATCTACAAGGTCGCGGGGCCGCTCTCGCCGGCCGCGTCGACGGAGGCGGTGCGGCGCGGCGTCCGGGTGAGGGCGCGGAGCCCTCCTCCTCCTCCTCCTCCTCCTCCTCCTCCTCCTCCTCATCCCGTTCCTCCTGAGGGGGCATTGTCCCTGTCAGTCCTGCAATCTGTAGGGTCGGGGGGGGTGGTCTCGCCGGCCGCGTCGAAAGAAACGGAACGGCGCGGCGCCCGCCGGGGAGGGCGCGGAGCAAACCTCCTCCCCCCGTTTCTCTGGGCAGGCCTAGCTGATGCGAAATTTGCGTGTTGAGGTCGCGTGGCGGCTGTTGCTCGCGTGCGAACATGCGATGCAGAGCGATTGGTTCGTAAGGCACATGCGAACTCACCTCCGATTCTCGCGCGCTCGTCATCAACTCTAATTCAGGCCAGCCTACCGTCTCGTGCCAACCGCCACACAACGACACAACGACCTGCGACACGGACAACGACAACAGTGCTTAATAC